>NW_026488309.1:0-23019 GCF_026875155.1 Cherax quadricarinatus | reverse complement strand
CCCCGGGCCCCTTCTTGATACCGCACCCCGTTCTGACCCTGCCTCGTCTTTGGACCACTCTTCAGACATTCCTCATGCCTCTGTACCATTGCCGGTGCTGTTTCCTCACCCGCTTCAGGTGCTGAGGCTCGACTGACCCCTTTTGATTTATCGGCCCCTTCGCTCTCCTCTGACTATGCTTCCGGCCTCTCCCTCTACGGTGCGGCAATTTTCAAATCGCCGACCCGTTCCACGTCGGACCAACTCTGGTCCCACGCCTAAACGCCAACGACAATTACCTGCTGATGATACTTCTCCCCTTCTCTGTCTCTCACAAACGATCGACACGTCCTTCACTACCTTTCCACGCTCAGTTTCAGACTGAACCGTGGACTAAATTCTTCACTTTACGACCAACTTCCTCTACTGCCTATCTTTCTGACCATAGTATTGGCAAGGCACTCCTACGCCATGTTGGTAAAGATATTTCTTTTCATGCTCTTAGAGCGGTACGTGCATCATTACCGTACAGAATGCTACCCAGCTCATGAGCTCTCTCGTCTTTCCCATATCGATACTGTTCCTGTCACTCTTGAAAAACATCATTCCCTCAATTCTTGTATGGTACTCTCATTCTGCCCCATACCATAGTTCAACGAAATTTCCAGACATTGTGGCACTGACATTCTAGAACAGCTGGAACTCCAAGATCTCCCAATCCTCAAGGTAGACACTTATGTTCTTCCTGCCCGTGGGCGGAGACGATACCCTAGCAATGTGGCTCGTTTAACTTTTGACAGCCGAGAACTCCCATCCTCAGTTTATATAGCAGGACACCGGTTACAAGTTCGAAAGGTGATCCCTACACCACAACAGTGTAGAAATTGCTGGCGATTTCGCCATCCAGCGAAATATTGCAGATTTATCGCCGAATCCCCAGTCTGTGGTGCCGATGACCATTCTAATACGTCTTGCAATCGATCTCCCTCTTGCCTTAACTGTCATGAGGCTCACCCTTCGTACTCTCGCCGTTGTCAGGTCTATTTAAACGAGCGGGAAATCCGTTACCTCAAAGAGACAGAAGGTCTCCCTTATGCCATGGCAGTTTCTCATCTCCGCCTCCAAGGGAGACTCCCACGTGTTTCTTATTCCCGTGTTTCAAAACGTCCCCCCACTTCGGGTATCCCATCTTCTACACCCCCTCTGTGGTTACCTCTCCCATAATCACTCCTGTATCTAATCCTTTTGCTGTCCTTGGCTCAACGTCCCTACTTCAATGCCTCAGTCTAATCTCGCTTCTTCGAGTTCTCTCTCACAAGCCTCAGTATCGACGAGACCTCGTACGACACCTCCTCCAATCGTCCCTCTAACTTCTCAAAAGTCAAAAAAAGGTCCGGTAACACCTCCTACCCATCTTCCACCTCCTCATTTTACCCTCCCTGTCTCTGTCCCTAGTTCTTCCCCTCTCACTGGCTCAGTTACAAGTGCAGAGGTTCACCCTCCTCCTCGTAATGTACCTTCCTCCCCTGTTCCCTCCCAAGTTTCTTCCTCTTCTGCCACCTCCCAGGTTCCTGCCTCCTCTGTCCCCTGCCACGCTTCTCCAGTTCCCTCCACCCTTTTGCCCCCCCTACCTTGGTACAGTCCAATACAGTTCCAACCTTTACTCATCCTCCCCCTACCATTCCCAATATTGTCTCCCATACGACATCTCTGAATTCCGAAACACTTGAAGCAATCTCTGAATATATTGCAGAGACCAAACCATCAATGGACACTGATCCACCTTCCGCTCTTTCTCTCTCCTCTGCTCCATCTGCGCAACTCCTTTCTTCACAGCGCACCGTTCCTTCGCTGCTAGAACATTTTCCACTGCCTCCGCATGTGGACTTTTCTAACCCTTCTAGTCCGTAGGAACCCTTACCTGCGGATTTCAAGTATCTTTATCATTGCCAATCATGGCCTATTTACAGTGGAATATACGCGGCCTCAGGGGTAATCGGGGTGAGCTTCAGATGTTACTCTCCCAGTTTGCCCCTGTTGGTGTTTGCTTACAGGAACCAAAATTACACTCTGCTGTTATTTCTCACATCTCAGGCTATAATTTATTGTATTCTTCAGATCCTTTTCCTGATGGGACCTTTAATGAAAGTGCCCTTCTTCTCCGCACTGATATTCCGTACCATCAGCTATTTGTTCATACTTCGCTGCATTACACAGCAGCCCGATATCCACTTACATAGGTGGTATACGCTCTGTTCTTTATATCTCTCTCCTTCTCGGGCATTATCTATTCCGGATTTTGCCTTCCTTGTTTCGTCATTACCGCCACCGATTCTGTTACTTGGTGATTTTAATGCCCACCATTCCCTCTGGGGGGGTCTCACTGTGATTCCCGTGGAATTCAGTTAGAGGCTTTTCTTGCCACCCACCCCCTCCATGTTTTAAATACAGGTACTCACACCCATTTTGATCTCGGACTCATACTCTCTCTTGCATCGATCTCTCAATCTGCTCTTCCTCCGCCGCATTAGACTTCACTTGGTCTGTTCTCCCGGACTTACATGACAGTGATCATTTTCCCAATCATTCTTACTTCCCCTTCATATTCGCCACCTCTTCGCACCCCACGCTGGCAATTTAATCGGGCAAATTGGAACCTTTACTCACACCTAACTGTTTTTAAAGAGGTTCCTTTTTCGTCCTCCATTGATGAGCTTTTACACCTCTTCTCGTCCTCCTTTTACCCGCTTCTCATTCTATACCCCAAACTTCGGGCAGGCTTCTCAGAAATGGTGCCTTGGTGGTCCCTCTTGTCTCGTGCAGTACTTTAAAACGCCTGCATGGGGCAGGTACCGGCAATAAACCACAGAGCGACTCCTTGTTTTAAACAGAAGCGTGCGATCGTGCCGTGTCATCCTGACGCAAAACCACTTGTGGCGAGATTATGTCTCCACCACACCTCGCTTCCTCATAGTGCAGTCGGGAAAAAAGTACGAAAACTGAGGGGTAAATTTCTCCTGCCCCGGGCCCTGTTCTGGGGTTGCCGGTGTTGATATAAAAACCCCACTAGATTTTCCCAAATGAAATTGGCAATCTCTTCCGTTTTCTGGGGACTCCATCTTGCCCCTCTTTGTTTTCCTCAAAGTCTGCCAGGATTTAGCCCCCTTGGACTTTTCTTTCTCAAGAAAACGTTAATGTGCCTTTACCTTCAAAACGGAGGCAACACTCTCAGCTTTCGATCAGGCAGCGGGGCCCCCACACATTCTATTCGTAGAAAACCTTTACATCAGTCAGCCCTTTGCAGTCCTATTCGCCTTTTCAATCTTATTTGGGGCACAAGGAGTTTTCCACAGCTTGGAAAAACCGCCATTGTTCTCCCTTTCCGCAAACCGGCACTACGGACATGAAACCTCCCCCTATCGCCATTGCTCTTACCAGTGCTTTGCAAAGTAATGGAACGTCTATAAAAAGACGTTTATGTGGTATTTTGAGACACACAACATCTCTCCACTCGCCCCAATGGCTTTCGTAAGGGACTTTACCATAGCCCCCCTTTCTGCGCTTGGGTACTTTTGTTCGTAAAAGCCCTTTTCGAAAAACCCCCAGTTATTGCCTTATTTTTTGACCTTGAAAAAGGCAAATTGACACAACTTGGAGATAATATTTTTTGCCCAAGCCCACTCCTAGCCTTTGAGGCAAATCTACCATCCTTCCTTAAGAACTTTTTAATGACAGGCATTCCTTTGGGTTAAAAATGTGCCCCCTCCCCGGGCTTTATTTCCAAACTGAAGTGTCCCCCAGGGGTGTGTTCTGACACAACACTTTTTTTTCCTTTTCTATTAAAGATTTTTGGGCCTCTAGTCCCTCAATATTTTGGCCACTCGTTTTATGACTTCGCTATTGCCCTTCAGGCCGACTGTCACCTCCTTACAGTTTCTCTCCAACATGCAGTCGACCGTGTTTCCAATTGGGCCACCACACATGGGTTTAAATTTTCCAGCACTAAAACCCACCAAATCACTTTCACTAGACGCTCTGTCATCTCCGTTCATCCTTTGTACCTCTATGGCTCCCGTATCCCTGAACGTGATACAGTCAAGTTTCTGGGCCTCCTCTTTGATCGTAGGTTATCCTGGAAACCTCACATTACCTCTCTGAAGGCAACTTGTCACAGACGGCTGAACCTTCTTAAAACCCTTGCTCATCTTTCGTGGGGAGCTGATCGTCGAACCCTCCTTCACCTACATTCCACCCTTATTTTATCGAAACTTGATTATTGTGACCAGATCTATTCAGCGGCATCTCCTGCTACTCTCTCTAGCCTTAACCCCATTCATCACCATGGATTACGTTTATGCCTTGGTGCTTTTCGCTCTTCCCCTGTCGAAAGCCTCTATGGAGAAGCGAACCTTCCATCCTTATCTGATCGCCGTGATGCCCATTGCCTGCGCTACTATGTACGCTCTCATGATTTCCGCAATCCTTCCATTTATAGAATGGTCACTGATATTAGTAGACATCCTTTATTTGTTCGCCGCCCCTGCTTACTCCGTCCCTTCTCTCTTCGCCTTCATTCGCTCTGTCTTCTCTTCAAACACACCTTTCTATGTACATGTAGCATCTCACTTTTCCTACCCCCTGGGAAGTTCCAGCTGTTCGAGTCTGTTCTTTCTCCCTCCCTTGCTCGAAAGCCCAAACTGTCTACGGTCGCTTCCCGCTCTCTTTTCTTGACCACTTTCACTCTCATTCTCATGCCATTGCTGTGTACACAGATGGCTCTAAGTCTTCTGATGGCGTAGGGTTCGCAGCAGTGTTTCCGGACAGCGTCGTACAAGGGCATTTACTATCTCGGCTAGTATTTTTACTGCTGAATTATATGCCATCCTTACAGCACTTATCCGTATTGCATCTATGCCTGTGTCATCATTTGTGGTTGTCTCAGACTCCCTTAGTGCTTTACAGGCTATACAAAAATTTGATACACCTCACCCCTTAGTCCTCCGTATCCAACTTTGGCTACGCCGCATCTTTACCAAGCAATAAAGATATTGTTTTTTGTTGGGTCCCTGGTCATGTTGACGTACAGGGCAATGAACAGGCAGACACTGCTTGCACGGTCAGCAGTACATGACCTACCAGTTTCTTATAGAGGTATTCCATGTACGGACTATTTTGCTGTAATATCTTCCCACCTTCACACCCGTTGGCAACAACGTTGGTCTACTATGCTCGGCAACAAACTTCAGTCTATTAAACCGAGTATAGGTTACTGGCTGTCTTCTTATCACCAGTGTCGAGGTTGGGAGACTACTCTCTCCCGTTCTTCGCATTGGCCATACTCGTCTTACTCATGGATATCTCGTGGAGAGGCGTCTTGCTCCTCTCTGTGAGAATTGCCAAGCTCCATTATCAGTCAGCCACATTCTGTTGGACTGCCCACTTTATCAACGAGCACGCAGAATTTACCTCTGTCGTCGTCTTCGCCCCGCTGCTCTCTCTTTACCTTCCTTCTCGCTGATGGACCCACCTTTCATCCGGACTCTCTCATTGATTTTTTGACAACAACTGACTTACTTCACAAATTCTGATACTTTCAGCCCTTTCTACTTCAATCTCTTGCTACCCTCTACCCCCGTACTATCCCCTGCCCCGCTGTTTTCTGTAACCTGCTGATCATCCCCCCTCCCTTCTGCCATCCAATTCCCTTGCTTCCTTCCCTACCCTGCAGCGCTGTATAGCCCTTGTGGCTTAGCGCTTCTTTTTGATTATAATAATAATAATCACTGGTTGTGTTGTAAAGTGTATCCAACATATGTATATATTTATACCTTCCTCGAGAAGGTGATATGTTTGGGTGTTTTAGTAGATATACGTTTGTACATGAATCGTGTAGAATTGAATTTTATATTATCTCAATACATTGAGTGATACTGAAACGTATCATGTTGTTCAATATGGAATAATGAAAGTATTTCATACAATATACAGTTACATATAAAAGATTGTTACGTGTCAGGTGGATTGACATGCAAGAAGGGGGGGGGGTAGTGTTTTTTAGAATGTAAGGTGTTACATTTCTGTGGCAGGATGTACAATCGGAATTAGATGTACTTGCCAAGGAGTCTTTAGGTTAGATTTAGTGTTCCAGACATAATGTCATTACTTCAAGGATTGGAACGGTCATTGTTTACTGTACAGATTTTGTCTTTCAGATGTAATATTTTAAATTTGGGGAAAGTACTTTGTACTATGCAGATTTTTTCATCACTGTTTTAAACTATGTAATTTGTCGTTTATTTTTATGTACTATGTATGTCTTTTCAATAAAATATAAAAAAAAAAAAAAAAAAAAAAAGTTCTCTGTTTGGTTATATATATTGTTGTCTTACATAAAGTTTTCACGGTTCTTGTTTTTAAAATCAATTTTGTATACCACACATGTATACTGTGTTTTAGTCAATTCATCGACACCATGCCTAACCCTTCTAGGGTTTGGGTAGGTGGGCCCGAGCCCGAGCCTTTAGCTCATAAGACTGTCATTCCCATTAGCCCCCTTGTGGCGGGGATGGCAGACCAGAGAGGCCTAGCTTGTGGCTAGGCCTGGGGACAGTTGGTCCTAAAGATGAGGAGGTACTTGTGCCTCCTCCCATGGGAGACTTAGGTCTCAGACACTCCCTAAAGGGAGCCAAGGCCGGGCCACCACTTGGAAAAGGCCCGGGCCCGGGGAATACCGGCTAATCTTTAATAATAATAATAATTTTAGTCAATTTTGGTATAACATACATGTATACTGCATTTTTTAAATAAAAATATAAAAAAAAAATTTGATAATGTTTTTTTAATCACATGAGTGGCTACGATAACTTTTTTAATGTTCAATATTGTTATTGTTAATGTTTTTAAAATCGATAATGAGTTTTTAAAAAGTGAGATTGGCAATGGTGTTAAACTTTTTAATGTTACATATTGTTATCGTGTTTAACCCGTGAGTGCCTAGGGTTTCAACTAGTTTTTAGGGGGGGGTGGGGTTGTGGAAATTTTGGGTGTTAGTGTTAGCATCAGTGTATTATGAAGATCTTTGTGGGTTATGTAACACTGTATTTCTGGGTAATTGTAGGTTGTGTTAGGTTTAATCTTAAGGTAACTTTGTATGTTCACTAAGTGGACCGTGGTAGTACGATGTTGAATGTTTCTGTCATTACATGTACCATTTCATGGTATGTTTATATTTCATCTTGTAATAGAATTTTAAAAAAAAAAAAAAAAAAATTCAAGTTACGAAACGTTGGCTGTTATTGCATTTAAAAAGTTATGCTTTTACTTAAGGGGGTTTTTCCCGCTCAATTTTTTTTTGGGATTTGTTATTGCACGTTTATTGTAGGCTTGCTTTGCCTACTGTTTAAGCTAATGTAATGTAAAAATTTATCTTTTGTATTTGTATTTAAATTTTCTGGTTTTGTGCAAGTGTTTTATTGTACAAGCTTGGGGGGTTTTTTGTGTAGCATGGATAAATTGAGGGGTTTTTTTTTTATTAATGTCTTTTCGTGCGGGAGCTATCTTGCTTTTTTCTTTTTGTTATGTTTTACTGCTTTTTTTAGGGGGGAAGTTTTTTTTGGGTATTGTCATTGCACTGTTTATTGTAGGCTTATTTTTGTTTTGTTTAAGTTATTGTAATTATAACTATTTTTTGTATGCTGTATTATATTTGTTTACTTTAAAAAGGGGTTTTATTGTAGTTTTTGGGGGGGTTTGGGTTTGCACAATGCATAAATTTGTGGTTTTGCTTTGTTAATGTAATTTTCTGTGCAGGAGCCATTTGCTCTTTCATTCCTTTGGGTGAGGGAATATCCTTTAGAAAAAAATTGAACAAAACTTTTCAGGATTTAAAAAGGGGGGTTTTTTAGGTCATTGTATTTGAAAGGGCTAATTCATGTGTTTTTTAAATTTAAAATTTTTATGTTGTGCTGTATTTAAAAAAATATAAAAAAAAAATACTCTTTAAACCCTCAATGTCCTGCACGGGGATAGCTTGCCCCTTTTCTTTGCATAACAGTCACGCAGCTGCCCTTCAAGATATTTTGAAACCCATACTTTAACCCATTATCTTTTCCCCCCCACGCAAATTAATATTCTCGAAACGATTTTTAGCCACCGAATCCCCCCCAAATTTTCCGTTTATCCCCCGGGCCCCACCCCAACCGTCCCCAATTGCGCAAAGACTGACGACATTTTCACCCGCAAAGCTTCACATTTAACTTCCAATAACCTTTACCCCTTTAGGGAATTTCCCCCCCATTCTAGGTCCCCCATTTTCTCCCTGTGATCCAAAAAAACCGCGTCCCCCACAAACCCCCTTGCTCATATTACTGTTCGGGGCCCAAAAATCGATCCGTCTTGCCGCATACCACGTCTAACAAAAGTATGTTCTACAACCCCCCCTTCCAACGTCCTTTAACCCCACCCCATAATAATTCCCCCAAAATCCCCAAACAATACCCTGCCCTCTAGGTCCAACCCTTTACCCCTTTTTACCAAAAATTTCCAATCACCCCCAAATTTACAGCTACCCCGGCAAAGCACGCAAATAATTTTACTAAAAATCCTTTTTCAAAAATTTTATTTTTAAAATACGCACACTCCCTCTGCTGGCCTACACACACCCCAAAACTCATCTGTCCCCCTACCCCACCCCCAAATCTCCAAATCACCCCTCTTCAAGGGGGCCCCTTTTGGCGTGGTGAAGACCCTTTTGGGCTGGGGAAATTACCCCCTGTGGGTCTCTTCCTCAACCAACCTAATTCCCCCCCCAATTCTCCCCCCCCCTATCCATCCTCCCCCCCCCCCCTTTTTCCTTTCCCTCCCCCTCCTCCTCACCCCTCCCTTTTGCCCTTCCTTTTTTTTAGCCTTCGTATTTCTCCCCAGGCGGCTAGTTCCAGGTAGGGAAAGGACACCGGGTCCATCCCATTCCGTTGAGGTTTTTGGCGGGGGCGTATTTTGCCGTGGAATCTGGATTCCCTAGGATGCCCCCGATCCCTCCCGGGTACCCGGAGTGGTTTTGGGTGTCTTTTGGGCGAGGTGTTCTCTGGAAGCCACCTTTCGGATTCCGGGGGTGGGGCTGAAGGAGGTATGCTTTGTGGGGGATATCCGGCCCCCCCTTTCTTTTGTCCACCGAGGTACTCGGCAGATTAGGTTGCTATCCAGATTGCTGGTTTACTGGCATAAGGGGTGGGTATGGCACGGGTTCCATCTGCTCTGCCTTTTCGGTGTCGAGTCCTCTTGGGGCGGGGGGGGTTTTCCCGGGGCCCTTTTTCATTCCTCCGGGAAAATTTTTCCTCCCCGCTCCCCCCTTTTTTTATTTTTTTTTTTATTTTTATTTTTTTTTTCTTCTTTCTTTTTTTTTTTAAAAAAAAGCAAAGGAAACCAAACCCATGGCAGCCCTGTCCATGAAACCCTCCCCCCCGGGCCCCCTTTCTTGAACCGCCCCCCATTCTGACCCTGCCTTGTGTTTAGCCCACTCTTGGGACACCCCCTGAGCCCTGTCCTCTTGCGGGTGCTGTTTCCCCCCTGCTTCATTTTCCCGGGGCTTCGACTGACTCCTTCGATTGTTGAATCCTCTCTCCTTTGACTATGCTTCCGGCTTCTCCCTTAGGGTACGGAATTTTTCGAATCGCCCACCCTTTTCCTCCCGGACCAACTCCGGCCCCACCCTAAACGCCAAGTCAATCTCCTGATGATGCTCCGTCGTTACCCTTCCCATTCTTCGGAAACGACCGACACGTCAAGCACTCCCTCCACGCTCAGTTTCGGCCCACACAAGGGACTAAATTTTTTATTTTAAGACCAATTCTTCTTCTGCCTCCCTTTTGACCATATATTGCCAAAGCGCTCCTGCGTCATTTTGGGCAGAATATTTCATTCACGCTCCAAGGGGGTACACGCATCGCACGCCAGAATGCTACCCAAGCCATGATCTTTCTCTCCTTTCAAATATCGAACTACCCCTATCACTTTTAAAAAAACATCTTTCTTCAATTCTTGAGGGGTACTGTCATTCTGCCCCCATCCCATACCCAACAAAATTTCCAGTCATGGGAAATGCATTTTTGAACAGCGGGAACTCCGGGATTCCATCCCAAAGTAACACTTATGTCCTTCCTCCCCGGGGGGGGAGACGTTACCCTTCAATGGGCTCTTTTTAAACTTTTGACAGCCGAGAACTCCCTCCTCTGTATATGCGGGGGACATGGTTACAATTTGAAAGGTGATACCTACACCGCAACAATGTAGAAATTGCTGGCGTTTTGGTCACCCAGCGAAATACTGCAGACTATGGCCGAATGCCCACTGTGGGGCCCGAAACCTTCAAATACATCTTGCGTCAACCTCCATCTTCCCTTTAATGAAATAAACTCACCCTTCGTACCCCGCCTTTTGCCAGGTCTACTTAAATGAACGTGAAATCCTTGCCTCAAGAGGCAAAAGGGTTTCTCCCTTTGCTATGGCAGTTATCATCCCGCCTAAAGGGGAACTACCCCGTTTTTTCTTTTTCCGTGTTTCCAAAACGTCCCCCCACTTCTGGGGCCCCATTTTTGCAGCCTCCTCTTTTGTTACCCCTCCCATAGCCATAGGGATTAACCCTTTTTGCTGTCCTTGCTCTGACCCCCGCTACAACCATTGTTCTCACATCTTCGCGTCCTTCCCAAAAGCCCCAGTATCGAAAAGCCCTCGAGACACCTAATACCAATCGCCCCCTACTCAGAAGCCCCAAAAAATCCACATTGCCAAATCTTCTTTGCCCCTTCCTTCCCTTCTTCCACCTCCACACTTATTTTCCCCGTCTCTGTACCTATTTCTTTCCCTCCCCTTGGCTCTATTACAAGGTGGAGCATCCCCCCCTTCTCGTACTATCCCTTTCCACCCCCGTCCCCCCCAAAGTTTCCCCCCCCTCTTCTGTCACCTCCCAGGTTTCTACCTCTTCTGTCCCCCCCACACTTCATCCCCCAGTCCCTTACACTTTTCCCCCCCCCCTTATTTTGGTAAGTCCTTTACTGCCCCAATTTTTTACTCACCCTCCCCTCCTATCTCCAATAGGGTTTTTCCCATACATTTTAAATTCAGAAACACTTGAAGCCATTTCAGAATATTTTGGCAGGACTAAACCTTCAATGGACATGATTCACTTCCTGTTCCTTCTCTTTCCCTCCCCTCCATCTTCACAACCCCATTTTTCGAAAGCTCCTTTCCCTTCGCTCCTTGAATTTCCAATCCCACCACACTTTTGACTTTCTAACCCTCTAGTCCGTAGGTCCCTTTACCTACAGTTTCCCTGATATTTTCTTAATCGCCAATCAGGGCCTATTTACAGGGAAATCCGGGGCCTAGGGGAAACGGGTAGCTTCAGATTTTGCTTTCCGGGTTTTTCCCCTTTTGGTGTTTGCTAAAGAACCAAAATTACACTCGGCTTTTTTTTTCCAACCTATCTCGGGCTAAAATTTTATTGTTTCTTGGGATTTTTCTCGTGGACCTTTTAATGAAAGTCCCCTTTCTTCCGCAATGATATTCCGTTGTCAACTATTGCCTACCTCGCTGCATTACATGCACCCCGTTCCACTTAATAGGTGGTTTCAATTGTTCTTTATATTTTCCTCTTTTCCCCGGGGGCTTTTTTCTATCCCAGCTTTGCCTTTCTTGTTTCATCCTTACCCCCCACCACTCTGTTATTTGGGTGTTTTAATGCCCACCTTTCCTCTGGGGGGGTCTCATTGTGCCCCGTGGCTTTTCAGTTGGGGGCTTTTCTTCCCTCTCACCCCCTCCATGTTTTTAAATACGGGTACTCCCCCCCATTTTGACCTGTACTCATACTCTCTTTTTGCATCACTATCATTGCCTTCCTCCACTGCACAAACTCACCTGGTCTTTCTACCAGACTTACAGACACGATCATTTTCCGATCATTCTTACTTCTCCTTCCTATTCACCCCCTTTCCCGTAGCCCTCGGCTTTTTGACGGGCAAATGGGATTTTTACTCACCCTCACTGTTTTTAGTGGGGTTCCTTCTTCATCCCCCATTGATAGCTCCTACACTCTTCTCGACATAGTTTATAAACCCACTTCTCATTCTATACCCCAAAAACCCCAGGCAGGCATTCCAAAGGCGTGCTTGGGGGGTCCCTGCTTGTGCCGGCATACGTTTTAAACGTGCGCATGGGGGAGTACCGGTTTCAATAAAACCGTGAGAACTTGTTGTTTTTTAAACAGAACGTGCGATCCTCGCCGTGCATCCGTAACTAAACGCACTTGTTGGCGAGACATGTTTCCACCATCACCTTGCTCTTCTATGAGTGCAGTCTGGAAAAAAAGGAGGGGGGAAGGGGGGGGGGTAAATCTCTCCTGACCCGGCTCCCGTTCACGGGTCCTGTGTTGAAAATAGCAAACCCTCTCGAGTTGCCATTGAACTTGGCACACATCTGTCCGTATTTTTTCCCCAGGGCTCCATCTACCCCCCGTTTTTTTCCTCAAAATTGCCAGAGAGTTAGTACCCTTGGACTTTCTTCTCTCGGGGAAAAAACAGTATAATGTCCTTTACACCCTTTAAGAACTGGGGGGCAACGCTCTCAGCTTGCCCATCTCGGGAGCTGGGCCCGATACATTCATATTGATGTTACAGCATTTACATCGGCAGCCCCTTTTATCCTCTTACCCTCTTCAATCTTATTTGGCACAAGGGGTTCTTCCCCGCTGTGGAAATCTGCCATTGTTCCCCCTTTTCCGCAAACGGGTATACAGGACATGATGCCCCCCACTATGCCCCATCGCTCTTACAAGGGGAGTTTGCAAAAGGGTGGAACGCCTCGTAAATCGACGTTTAATGGGTATTTAGAGACTCACAACAGTCTCTCCCTAGTCAAATATGGCTTTGTAAGGGTCGTTCTTCCCCTAGACCCCTTACTAGCTTGGATACGTATGTTGAAGCCTTTTCGAATAATCACCAGTTATTTCCCTATTTTTTTTACCTTGAGAAGGCATATGACCAACTTGAGGGATAATTTTTTGGGCCCACCATTTCCCTTAGGGCCCCGAGGCAATTACCCTCCTTCCTTAAGAACTTTTTTAATGACAGACATTTCCGTGTTTTGAGTCAATAATGTTCTTTCCCCGGGCTTCGTCAAACTGAAAGGGGTCCCTCAGGAGTGTTTAAGCAAAAACACTTTTTCTCCTTTCTTAAAGATTTGGCCTCTGTTCTTTCCCCCCCAAAATTTATTCATCACTCTATTTGATGACTTCGCTATTGCTTGTGCAGGGGCTGACTGTCCCTTTTTCAGTTTTCTCCAGCATGCGGTCGACCGTGTTTTCCCCTTGGGCCACCACAATGGGTTTAAATTTTCAAGTACCAAAACTCACCAAAATTTTTTTTCACTAACCTCTGTTATCTCCATCATCCCTTTTTATCTCTATGGCTCCCGTACCCCGAACGTGATACGAGGTTTCTAGGGCCCTTTTCTTTGACCGTCGGTTAACCTGGAAACCTCACATTACCTCTCTGAAGGCAACTTGCACAGCCGGCTAAACCTTTTTAAAACCCCTTCCATCTTTTTCCCGGGGGGTGATCGTCGAACTCTCTTTTGCCTCTTCAGCCCTCGTTTTATCGAAAAACCCATTATGGTGACCAGATTTATTCCGCGGCCTCCCCGCTACTCTCTCTAGCCTTAACTCCCCCATCACCAAGGGTTACGTTTGTCTTGGTGCTTTTTTGTCTTTTTCCCCCGTTGAAGCCTCTATACAGAACAATGTTCCATCCTTGTCTATCGCCGTGAGCCCATTGCCTTCGTTCTTGTACGCTCTCACATCTACACAATCCTTCCATTATAAAGGTCACCGATATTATAACATTCTTTTTTTGTTCGCCGCCCCCGTTTCTCCGTCCCTTTTCCTTCGCCTACTTTCACTCTTTCTTCCCTTCAGTTACCACCTTTTATTTCATGTAGCATTCACTTTTCCCTACCCCCCCGGGGAAGTTCCCGCTGTTTGGGTCGTTTTTTTCTCACTCCCTTGCTCGAAAAACTCAAATGCCTACGGGGCTTCCCCCTCTCTTTTTTTTGATCACTTCCACTCCCCCTCATGCCACCGCTGTGTCACAGATGGCTCTAAGTCTTCAACGGCGTCGTTTTGCAGCAGTGTTTTCCGGGGCAGGGGTACGAGGGCTTTACTATCTTTACTACATTTTTTTGCGAACTGAGCCATTTTTGCAGCACTTATTCGTATCGCACTAGCCTTTGGGCTCATTTGTAGTAGTCTCGATCCTTATGCTTACAGGGTATACGAAAAAATTTTTTTTACATCCATCCCCTAGTTTTCCGATCCAACTTTGGCTACGCCGTATCCTTTCCAAACATAAAATATTGTTTTTTGTTGGGTCCCTGGTCTGTCGACGTACAGGGCAATGAAAAGCAGACACTGCTGCGCGGTCAGCAGTATATGACCCACCAATTTCCCCATCGAGGTGTTCCATTTGGACTATTTTTTTCTGAAAAGCTCCCACCTTCCACCATTGGGAACAACGTTGGTCAAACCGCTCGGTAACAAACTTTTTTCTATTTAAAACCGAGCATAGGTTACTTGCCGTCTTCTTGTCACATGCCGAGGGTTTGGGGGACCACTCTCTCCCGCCTTGGGATTGGCCCCCTCGTCTTTCTCATGGGTACTCATGGAGAGGCACCCCGTTCCTCCTTGAGCATGTCAAGTTCCGTATCGATTAGCCACATTTTGTTAGACTGCCCTCTTATCAACGAGCACGCAGAATTTTCCCCCAAAAGTCGTCTTCGTTCCCTACTTCCCCCTTTCCTTCCCTTTTTGTGATGGACCCTCCTTTAATCCTGACTCTCTCATTGACTTCTTGACAACGACTGATTTACTCCACAAACTCTGATGATACTTTTCGCACTCCCCTCAGCCCTTTCTGGTTCAGTCTCTTGCTGCCCTTTACCCTTTCACCATCCACTGCCCCGCTGTTATCCGTAACCTGTTGCTCATCCATCTCCCTTTTGCCACCTGATGCCCTCGCTTCCTTCCTGCCCTGCAGCGCTGTATAGTCCTTGTGGCTTAGCGCTTCTTTTTGATTATAATAATAATAATACACGAATCACCCTCCCCTCCCCACCCTCACAATGCCTCACTACAAACGGGCTAGTTTCCCTTACCAGGATGGCAACTCCTCCTTTCAACCTTATCGCATGCTCCACATACACATTATACCCATTTACCTTCAACTCATAACCTGGTCTGTAGTTGTGTTCCTGCACGAACACCACGTCAACACTATTACGCACCAAATATTCACTAAACCATACACACTTTCTCTCTGATCTCAATCCATTAATGTTCAATGTCATGCACTTGAAGCTTACAGAGTGGTTTTCCTTCTTGACCCTGGTACTGTCTTGCCACCAGATCGTTTCGTGACACCTCGTCCCTCTCCCCCCCTTTAGAAACGCTCTTAACCAACTCCTGCCCCTTAGGGCCGCTGTGTCCTCTCTGCGTAACTTCCGCCAGGACTTTTGCCAGTGCGCTGAGCAGGCGTGATCACGTCCTCGGAGTCAGATAGCGCAGCAGCGCGCTTCCGTGATGCTCCCTCTGCTTGCATCATGTCGTCTGATACATTGTCCCGGTGGACCTCCACCTCCACAGCTTGCAACAAATATTCTTATCACACTGCGCAGACCTCAGATCCTGTTCACCACGCCCGGATCCACAACAGACCCAAGAACTAGATCTGGACTCCCAACCTTCCCAATACTCTTGTCAGCCAATAACACATTTAAAGCCATGGCTAATGAGTCTTCCACATCGCTAGCACTCGCAGTCGGGGTGTCCTCTTCCAACACCTGAGCTGCGTTCAATGAAGGGGTGTCCCCCCCCTCGTCACACCTGCTGACTCCATCTCCTCCGCTCTCTCGACCTCCTCACTCCAGGACCCACCTTGTGTAGGCAGAGTCACATAAGGCAAATCCTCACTCTTCTCTATTGCTGTATGTCGTTGCCTTTGTTCCATGTTGCCACGCCTCCTTCCACACAGAGCAGCTAGGTGATCATATGACCCACATAACCGACAGGTCCGGCGTTGCCCAGCGTATGTCACAAACACCTGGGTACGAATTCTGGCAGCACTACGTACGACGGAATAGGGTAACGTAACGTCATCTTCACAGAATACGTTCCTTCGAGTTTCCCTGCGTATATGGCCCAGTGGCCCACTTCCCAACAGTGGCCATATGCACTGTACCATATTTGCCCATCGCAAGACGGATGTCAGAATCATCCGCCTCGAATGGCACATTTCTAATCTTAACCCATGTGTAATGGCAAGAAACGTCGTGAAGTCGCACGGTCACAGCGGAGTTAACTGTCAAAGTAACTCCTGGTACTTGTTACCACCGCCTCATACACACTTGCCAAATTAAACTTGACAAAGATCCTCGTCGTGCCATTCAGCGCTACTCCATATATCTCCTCGTCAGCAATACCATTATGTATCTCGTATGATTGCAGGTAGTATCAGGTCCATAGAAGTTCCTGTCACAGCCCCACGGATAAGCTCAACACTGACTGTGTTTATGCGTCTCGGCTTGCCTGCACCATGCTGTGAAAATATAACTGCCACTAATCAACGCCAGGGGCAGCAGCAGCGCACGTCCTCACTACTCAAAGGTTGAGTGACGAAACGAGGCAGCTCGCCTGAAAACAGCAGAAAGGGTGCCGGGCACAACTGCACTCCACCGTGGTCATGCAGCGAATGATGATTGTGATCAGATAGTATTTATCCGGCGCCGGCTAGCCTGCGCCATGTTTGTGAAAATGATACTGCCACCAGACAACTTCAGGGGGCAGCAGCAGCACACGTCCTCTCCACTCAAGGGTTGAGAGACGAATGAGTACTTATTGTATTTATATTTATTATGTATTATGTCTGTACAGATATGCTCTCAATAAAATATAAAAAAAAATTATTTTTTTATATTTTTATTTATAACTATACAATACATTAACCAAAAGCATACAGTATGAGAGCATCGACAGACAATATAAATAATCAATTTCTTTACACTGCAATATGCAGTAATATGTCATGCAGCTGATAGGTGAATACTGCCATATACATAATTCATTACTACAATATAACTATTCAAGTAATACAAAATAAAGAATCCTCTTACTCCTTTCCGACTGCTATTTCAATATACACACACAATAATTACATGCCGCAAAAATGCAAGCAGTATAAAACCCCCCCCCCCCCCCCCGCTATTTACCCCACCTCACCAAAAATGTACAGCATTTCACCATTGTTTATGTAACTTATAAACTAACCATAGTAAATTAAACTTAAGAACATAGTGTTTTTTTTATATTTTATTTAGAACAATACAATACAAGAGATAGATAAAGACAAAAACAGGTCTTTACACAGAATAAATCATTAACAACCACACAAACATGAACTTGAGATAACACAAATATCCCTCCTCAACCCATACATGAAAACCCCTACACCTATGATAACCAATAAACGACTAATTCCCAATTGCATTGTTATATGATTAACAAAACACACCATAATATGCATATATTGTCCCATTGTAAATTATAAAGTGGGACACCTTATACGTTAAATACAATTAACGTAATGTATTGAGAATAAGGTAAAAACAATATGTTCATCAAACACAGAATATATTAATAAACAAGGATCCAACACACTGACACCTCTACAAGCATCTAAAACATGCATATGAATAACATACATAGAACAATGTCCCACTGCAAAATCAAACCCATATATTGAGTATAGTCGTCACAAACCATGAATACACATCATACGCCCAAGTTCATACACATTCACCCGTTACATACCAGGAGGCGACCCCGTTTCCACCCCTGACAGCCCATCAACATAACACATTGTACCATCCCTACCCTGCCCCACCCACCTAATTTACAATTTTAATAAAACCTTTAATGTAAGGTCTCTATATCCCTCAGAGAAATCCCGCTCCCACCTCCTCCCATATAGTTCTCTATTACGGCACAACGTTTTATAAAAACGTAACAGCCATACCCTCCTCTTCACCTCACTTACCCCTTTCCCCCTCATTCCCCACATAATGTAAACATAATCTACCATAATGTACCCCACAGCCCTAATAATACTTTCATCCATACACCCCACATCAACACTCAATGCCCGCAGAACAGAGAAGCATTGACCACTTATCTTATGCAACACCCTGCTCAACCAACCCTGACGCTCCCCAACCCCTCACAAAAATACACTACATGGAATGCAGAATACTCCCCGCCACATATTCCACATACCCCCCCCCCTCAACCACCCGTCTAGCTCGTAAGACCACTCCCGATGGTAAAATCCCATGCAAAAACCGATACATCACCTCACGTCCACGGGGTTGTAACCTTAACCTAACAAACCTTCTCCATATACATCCCCAGTCATACATGGGGAAAATCCCCTCCACCGGAGCCACAACCCTTTCCGCTGACATCCTACACAGCCTACTATTTTTACCTTACCCAATCCCTAACCATCACCACTGCCCTCAAAATAGTTTCACACTCCCTCAACTCCGTCCCAGAAAACATGCTTTTCAATTTATGTGTACCTTAACCAACCCCCCCCACTCACACCTCCCTCATCACCTCCCTTTTAATGAAGATACATTTGACCCTCCTCTTTAAGTTCATTAAACCCAACCCCCCCTGACGCACAGGTAACATTACTACATCCCTTCTAAGCCAATCACAACCTGAACCCCACAAAAATTTAAAAAACCCCTTTAAGTATAGTTGAAATTGCCGTCCCCGTTAAAGGGAACACGGCAGCCACATGCCAAACCTTGCTATACAATAAAACGTTAATTACAATGGCACGCTGCACAAGGGTCAAATGATAAGGCCGCAATGCTCCCAATCGACCCAGTATCCTTTCTACCAACCTGACCGAATTATTAAACACGTTGCAACCTCAAGATCATCTGCATAGATTAGACCACAAATTTTTAATGACATCACCCGCTTCTTTACGACTGCACTACCCCACTCGACCCTCTCCCCCCAAGTTCCTAACCCCATAACCATGGCCTTCTCCGAATTTACCCTCATACCAGTTGCACATGCAAACGTGTCGACCACTCCATCTAAGGCGTTTATGGACATCCCCTCTCCAACCAATACAGTGGTATCATCTACATACCCTATGAGAACAGGCCAAACGCCCCCAGTACCCCCAACCCCTCCACTAACGCCCATATGGCGCTCCACCATTCTATAAAAGGGGTCCTGTATGCATGCAAATAAAAGCTGTGACATAGGACAACCCCTGTCTAAGACCTCTGCCCATTACAATCCCCCCCCCAATCTTCCATTAATCTGTACTCTCACCTTTGCCCCTCTATATAACGCCTCTACCCATCCCACTATTTCTTCCCTATAGCCCTGTTTCCTAAGGATAGCTCTCAACGCCTCTCACTCCACCCTATCATAAGCTCCTTGCCAGTCTAGTGCAACCAAACCCCCCCCCCTTCCCCCCCATTTTTTCTTCCACGAAATCCCTTAAAAGACCATGTCCCACCCCCATAGACCTACCTGGCAACCCAAACTGGGTTTCCGATACAACCCTTCCTAAAATTTTCGCAAATAACTTATAATCCGCTCATAACAACGATATTGTTCTATAGTCCCTGAGCGAACGCTGTTCCTTACCCTTCGGTATTAAAACAACTACAGCTGTTGCCTGTCTTTCACCCAACCTTCCCCTTACCTTCATCAAGTTTAGTAACCTCACCAAAAAACCTTTTATTAACTCCCAATGCTGTTGATAAAACTCCGCCGGCAGTCCATCGATTCCCGGTGCTTTGCCCTTTCGCATGGCACTCAAAGTTCTCCATATTCCCCCCTCAGTTATGTCCCCCCAAAGCTTCCCTATCACTGTGTCCTAACCTACATGGCACACTACCACACCACCCTCTCAAATCCCCTAATCCTACCCCTTCCTCCCGCCAATACTTTTCGTACCACTTATCCGCAAACAACCCCATCCCATCCGTAGTGTGGATAACCTGACCCCCCTATACCCTCCCACCGACTCAAGAACCTCCAAACATGGAATAGCTGTTGCCTGCTGACGTTGTTTTTTGTCTGCGCAACACACACGAGGACGGCCTATCTCCCCATAACACCTCCTCCACCCCCTCCATTACTCTCACCACTTGGAACCGCTCGTCCTGAATTTCCCGCAACCGCTCTTTAAGTATCACAATGTTGTCCATCGGATAGACACCCTCTACTGTCCCTTTTACATAACAACCCCGTAACCTGTCCTCCAAATAATTAATCAACCCAAATTTTAAAGAATTAATCCTTTTCCCCTCCCTCACATAATAATGCCGAATCCGGTCCTTAGCCACACCATCCCACCACGTCACCACGTCCTCCACACCTTGTACCTCCTCAGTTAATCTCTCCCACACTCCGTAAAACCCCCCAACCCCTCCTCATCTTCCAAAACAGACTCGTATTTAATTTCCAATATCCCCTAGAGATACTAGCTAGAGAATCCCACTCTACTTCTGCGACAACCGCCCTATGATCTGAAAAAGCTAGTTCAATAGTATGGACAGACTTTGACAATACCTTATGAGATATAATACAACCTGTCTAACCTAGCTGCGTAACCTCGCCTCACGAAAGTATGGTCCACCTCCCACGCTCCCCCACCTACCACATCCCTCAACTGAACGTCCACCAAAAGATTGCGAAATGCTGTCAAACATATGCCCCCGCCCTCGTGGTTCCACATCCGCTCTCCTGATCACACAATTCCAGTCCCCACCTACGATGGCCACTTCAGGTAAGCCACGGAAAGCAAAAACTAGATCATCACACACAAAAATCCCTCTTTACTTTCATATCATTTTCAGCTGGTGCATACACACTTACAAAGGTTACCCTCTGCCCCATCCACCACCCATCCACACACAACACCCTCCCCCCCACCACCCTTCACGTCTTTGCACACACAAACGGGCTCGCCTCCTTTATCAATAAACCCACACCACCTTTCAAACGTGCCGATGGCAGAGTCAACACCTTATACCCTTCCACCTCGAGCACCTCTAACCCTCCCTGAAATTATGCTCCTGTAGAAAGACTACGTCCACTCTGTATCGACGTAAGAGCATACGAAAGCATTCCCTCTTCACACCAGTACACAGTCCATTCACATTCACAGTCATGCACTTAAGGCCTTTCTAAAGCTTCCAACCCTTTCTCCTCTCAACCTTCCCAGGGCCTCTTGCCCCAGGGTCAACATGTGGTTTGTCACCATCCACCCCCCCCCTTTTCGATGCCTCTTATCCTGGCTGTCACGAGAATATACATCCTTCCTCCCAGACCTCTGCGCAGGCGTCAGGACATCATCTGAGTCTGACGCAGCCGCCCTCTTCCTCGTGACACCCTCTACCGCCATACTGTCTTCCGAAGATTCCTCACAGTGAACATCAACCTCTACTGTGACCTGTCGCACAGAGCTCGGTGACTCCTCTCTGTGCCTGCAGTTGTCCTCCTTCCTTCTCGTGCCTGTCCCGCCACACTCTCCTTTCAACTCAGGCACCATTTCGCGGACCAAGCCATTATCCTCGCCCGAAGAAGGTAAAGTTTTCAATACCTTGTCGAGCTCCTCCTCCAGCTCTTGCACCTCCTGCTGAATTAGCACTTCCTCCCTCGTCACTGGCAAAGTGGCCATTTTTGGCTCCACACAACTCGTGCCTCGCCCATCATGCACCACAAGAGACTCTTCTACAATTTCACTCCACAGACGGCCATCTCCTCGGTTTCCTTTGGAATTCTCCTCAATGACATCCACACCTGTAACTGGTGCTCCACCTGTTTGCGCCGGCGCCCTCCACTGCCTCCCACACGTCGCCGCCATATGATCATACTCCCCACACAAACCTGCATGTCCGTCGCTGCCCAGCATACGCCACTAGAATTTGGGTCCTAAACTCCGGCATCACGACGTATGACGGGATCGGGTGCCTCAGTGTTATTTTGAGGGAGAATGTACCCTCCGGACGTCCCATGTATGCACCTGCCGCCCACTTGCCTTGGGTTGCCAGATGCACGGTACCATAAGCTGCAAACACCTTCCGTAAGTCCTCCTCGTCAGCCTCGAAGGGGACATTTCGCAACTTCACCCACGTATAGTGGCGAGAGACGTCTATGAGTTGCACTTTGACAGCTGGAGTTACATCAATACTCGCATGCTCAAATTTCGTCACTAACGACTCGTACACAGCCATCGAATTTAACTTGACGAATAGACGATAGGCCCCATTCAGGGCCACACCATAAGCCTCATCATCCTGCACTCCGTACGTTTCCCTGATGATTGTCGGAAGTAACACCTGCGCCGTAGAGGGGGAAATCGCCCCACGAAGCAGCTCAACACCGACAGTGTTCACCCTACGTCAGATACTCAGCGCCATATTGTTGCTATGAGAGCTCTCCTGACAAACAGCAGAGGGGTGCCGTGCACAACCGCACTCCACCGCAGTCAGGCAGCTAATCGTGAGAACATAGTATATTGAAAACAATAACAACTCTACAGTAGTGAAAATGCCAGCTGCTGTCCTAATATTATTTATATATACATATGTACATATATACATTAGAAACTGAATTAGTTTACAATGGGAGTCAAAAGACCCCTGGCAGTCTTCAAGCTGGCACTGGACAAGCACCTAAAGTCAGTTCCTGATCAGCCGGGCTGTGGCTCGTACGTTGGTTTGCGTGCAGCCAGCAGCAACAGCCTGGTTGATCAGGGGCTGATCCACCAGGAGGCCTGGTCACAGACCGGGCCGCGGGGGCGTTGACCCCCGAAACTCTCTCCAGGTAAATCCTATCTTTATTGCTGTCCCATGCAGCATTCTCAGACTTCTAGTATTATACGCTACTACGATAGCCTTCCC
>NW_026488298.1:0-25992 GCF_026875155.1 Cherax quadricarinatus | reverse complement strand
AAAAAAGCTTTCCCCAGGGACACCCAGCCGTTTCAGGAAAAGGGGAAAAATAAATCTGTCATAAACCTACTGGAGCTTTACGACAAGGTAACGGAAGTAAGACAAGAAGGAGAGAGAGAGAGAGAGGAGTGGGTAGATTGCATTTTCTTAGACTGCAAGAAGGTTTTCGACACAGTCCCACAGAAGAGATCACTGTAAAAGCTAGAGGCTCAGGCACGCATAACAGGAATGACACTTCAGTGGATCAGAGAATATTTGACAGAGAGGCAACAACTAGTCATGGTATGTGACGAAGTGTCATAGTGGGTGCCCGTGACGAACATGGTTCCACAGGGGTCAGATCTAGGACCGGTGCTGTTTCTGGTATATGTGAATGACGTGACGGAAGGGATAAACTCAGAAGTGTTTGCAGAAGTGAATCTAATGAAGAGAATTCAGTTGAATGAGGATCAGGCAGGACTACATAGGGATCTCGACAGGCTGCAATCCTGATTCAGTAACTTGTTCCTGGAGTTTATCCCCACCAAATGCAATGTCATGAAGATTGAGGAAGGGCAAAGAAGACCGCTGAGTACAGATTAGGAAAGCCGAAGACTGAAAACCTCACTCAGGAAAAAGATCTTGGGGTGAGTATAACATCGAACACATCTCATGAGGTGCACTTCAAGCAAATAACTGCTGCAGATATGGGTGCCTGGGAAACCTAAGAATAGCATTCAGACACCTTAGTGAGGAATCGTTCAAGACTCTGTACACCGTGTACGTCAGGCCCATACTGGAGTATGTAGCACCAGTTTGGAATCCATACATTGTTAAGCACGTCAAGAAATTAGATAAAGTGCAAAAGTTTGCAACAAGACCAGTCCCGAAGCTAATGGGGCATGTCTTACGAGGAGAGGTTAAGCGAAATCGACCTGTCAGTACTGGAGGACAGAAGGGATAGGGAGACACATGATAACGGCATATAAAATATTGAGAGGAATTGACACAGTGGATAGGGACAGGATGTTTCAAAGATGGGACACAGCAACAATAGGTCACAATTGGAAGCTGAAGACTCAGATGAGTCACAGGGATGTTAGGATGTGTTTCTTCAGTCATAGAATTGTCAGGAAGTGGAATAGTCTGGAGAAGTGATGTAGTGGAGTCAGAAACTATACATAGCTTTCCATGATAAAGCTCATAGAGCAGTAAGAGAGTGGACCTAGTAGCGATCAGTAAAGAGGCGGGGCCTGGAGCTATGAATCTACCCCTGCAACACAATTAGGTGAGTGCAATTAGGGAATACACGCATGCTCACACACATACATACACACACATACATACATACACATACATACACATACACACACACATACATACAAACACACACACAGTGGAGGCTGAAGGGACACTGCAAAGACAAAACAGTGGGGTACGTCAACAAGGGATATACTAACAAGTGTTTGATAAATTACACACAACTGAAGAGGAAATGGAGAAGCTCCTAAGTGATCTTGACACCTCAAAGGCTGTGGGAACGGACATCTCTCCGTGGGTCCTTAGAGAAGTAGCAGAGACATTACGTGTGCCACTAACCAAAATCTTCAACACTTCCCTTGAAACTGGGCAACTTCCTGAAGTATGGAAGAAGGCAAATGTAGTCCCCATCTTTCAGAAAGGAGACAGAAATGAAGCACTAAATTACAGACCAGTGTCACTGACGTGTATAGCATGCAAAGTCTTCGAAAGATTATCAGGAGGAGAGTGGTAGAGCACCTGGAGCGGAACAAGATCATGAACGACAGCCAGTACGGATTCATGGAAGGCAAATCCTATGCAACAAACCTACTAGAGTTTTATGACAAGGTAACTGAAGCAAGAAATGAGAGGGAGGGGTGGGTTGATTGCATTTTCTTGGACTGCAAGAAGGCCTTCGACACAGTTCTTCAAAAGAGATTAGTACAGAAGCTAGAGGAACAGGCACATATAACAGGAAGGGCACTGCAATGGATCAGAGAATACCTAATAGGGAGGCAACAGCGAGTCATGGTCCGTGATGAGGTATCACAGTGGGCGCCGGTGACGAGTAGGGTCCCACAGGGACCAGTGGTATTCTTGTTATATGTGAACGATATGACGGAAGGGATAGACTCAGAATTGTCCCAGTTTGCAGATGTGAAGTTAATGAGGAGAATTAAATCAGACGCGGACCAGGTAGGTCTACAAAGAGACCTGGACAGGCTGGATGCATGGTCCAGAAACTGGCTTCTAGAATTTAGCCTCGCTAAATGCAAAGTCATGAAGATCGGAGGACGGGAAAGGCCGCAGACAGAGTATAGGCTAGGTGGCCAAAGGCTGCAAACCTCACTCAAGGAGAAAGACCTAGGAGTGAGTATAATACCGAGTACATCGCCAGAAGCACACATTAACCAGATAACTGCTGCGGCTTATGGGCGCTTGGCAAACCTGAGAACAGCGTTCCGGTACCTCTGTAAGGAATAGTTCAAGACTTTATACACTGTGTACGTCAGGCCCATACTGGAGTACGCAGCACCAGTTTGGAACCCACACCTGGTCAAACACGTCAAGAAATTAGAGAAAGTGCAAAGGTTTGCAACAAGGCTAGTTCCAGAGCTAAGGGGAATGTCCTATGAAGAAAGGTTAAGGGAAATCGGTCTGACGACACTGGAGGACAGGAAGGTCAGGGGAGACATAATAACGACATACAAAATACTGCGTGGAATAGACAAGGTGGACAGAGACAGGATGTTCCAGAGATGGGACACAGAAACAAGGGGTCACAATTGGAAGCTGAAGACTCAGATGAGTCAAAGGGATGTTAGGAAGTATTTCTTCAGTCATAGAGTAGTTAGGAAGTGGAATAGTCTGGCAAGCGACGTAGTGGAGGCAGGAACTATACATAGTTTTAAGGGCGAGGTATGACAAAGCTGATAGAGCAGAGAGAGGACTTAGCAGCGGTCAGTGAAGAGGCGGGCCAGGAGCTGAGTCTCGACCTGCAACTACAATTATGTGAGTACAATTAGGTGAGTACACACACACACACACACACACACACACACCACACACACCACCACACACACACACACAAACAGGGCCAGGAGTTGAGTATCGACCCTTGCAACCACAATTAGGTGAGTTCACACCAACACCACACACAACCCCACACACACAAAACAACCGGCCGGGAAACGGAACACAGCCAGATCCACAAAACCGAATACACAGAATGGTCGTAATAGTTTAAAGCAGTGAAATACTGGTATATGTAATCTAGATAAACAAATTGGAAACTGAATCATAATTCGAAGGTGCTAAACCCTGTTTAGGTTTGCAATATGGAGCTACCTAAAAAGGATCAGAACTATGGTCCCAACTGCATGAAATTTATAGAATTTAAATCACATGCAAAAAGAACGGGTGGGTTGAACTGGATATTATCAGGGGGAAAATTTAAAAAGATTAAGTACGATAATTTGTATAGAGTAACATAAAAGTTTATTCCTAGTTGGTTTGCAGGAGGCCGGCTGGCCAATACTGATTATACATGTTTTCTTGAAGATACCAGTTAAATGACTAAAGGTCTAATACGGATTAAATTGGAAATTTTCGGGATTTATAGCATAATTGGAAAAAACGCAAGGTGTACAAGGTTGGAGTACAGAAGTGCGGCAGTAATTGCCGGAACCCAAACCAACCCCCTCCCCCACCACAATTGTCCGCCCGTGGTTATACGGTTAGGATTGCAGAAGAAACAGGGTTGGGTTTTTGTGAAAGGGTTGAATTTAAGACTTTAACAAGTTTTAAAAGTACAAAATCCCCAAAAAAATACGGGGGAATAGCAAGGTGGACAGGAAAAGGGATTTCCAGGGGGGGACACAGAAAAAGGGGGCACTTTGGGAAGTGAAGACAAGAGTCAAAGGATGTAGGAAGTATTTTTCAGTCATAGAGTTTTTAGGAAGTGGAAAAAGCTAAAAAGCTAGTGGGGGCGGAACATACAAGTTTTAAGGGACGAGGTTTGATAAAAAGGGCTTCAGGGATGGGGGCGGGAAGGGGGAGGGCAAAAACAAACCAAAACAAAAACCCCCCCCCCAAAAACCCCCCCCCAAAACCACCCCCCCCACAAAAAAACAAAAAAAACCAAAACACACACACACACCCCAAAAACCACACACACACACACACACACACACACCCCTTACCTCCCTGAATGGGTCGCTATTATGTCATTTAAAAGACAACGTCAGGGTTAACTATTTTATATTCGTAATTTCTGAATATACCACAAATTTTTAGCCTTACATCATAATCGCCGAGGAGTGTGCCTAGCCCGTAAAAGAGTTTCTTCGTCTAAAGAATGGAGCTACCCCTCATACTATCAGAAAACCTGAATTTTTCCCCAGTTTCCCACGCTCTTCGGTTTATAGCGAAATCGAAATACACATTGCAACAACCACCACGGGTGGGGTTTGAACTGCGTTTTTTTTTTTTTTTTTTTTTTTTTTTTTTTTTTTTTTTTTTTTTTTTTTTTTTTTTTTTTTTTTTTTTTTTTTTTTTTTTTTTTTTTTTTTTTTTTTTTTTTTTTTTTTTTTTTTTTTTTTTTTTTTTTTTTTTTTTTTTTTTTTTTTTTTTTTTTTTTTTTTTTTTTTTTTTTTTTTTTTTTTTTTTTTTTTTTTTTTTTTTTTTTTTTTTTTTTTTTTTTTTTTTTTTTTTTTTTTTTTTTTTTTTTTTTTTTTTTTTTTTTTTTTTTTTTTTTTTTTTTTTTTTTTTTTTTTTTTTTTTTTTTTTTTTTTTTTTTTTTTTTTTTTTTTTTTTTTTTTTTTTTTTTTTTTTTTTTTTTTTTTTTTTTTTTTTTTTTTTTTTTTTTTTTTTTTTTTTTTTTTTTTTTTTTTTTTTTTTTTTTTTTTTTTTTTTTTTTTTTTTTTTTTTTTTTTTTTTTTTTTTTTTTTTTTTTTTTTTTTTTTTTTTTTTTTTTTTTTTTTTTTTTTTTTTTTTTTTTTTTTTTTTTTTTTTTTTTTTTTTTTTTTTTTTTTTTTTTTTTTTTTTTTTTTTTTTTTTTTTTTTTTTTTTTTTTTTTTTTTTTTCCCCCCCCCCCCCCCCCCCCCCCCCCCCCCCCCCCCCCCCCCCCCCCCCCCCCCCCCCCCCCCCCCCCCCCCCCCCCCCCCCCCCCCCCCCCCCCCCCCCCCCCCCCCCCCCCCCCCCCCCCCCCCCCCCCCCCCCCCCCCCCCCCCCCCCCCCCCCCCCCCCCCCCCCCCCCCCCCCCCCCCCCCCCCCCCCCCCCCCCCCCCCCCCCCCCCCCCCCCCCCCCCCCCCCCCCCCCCCCCCCCCCCCCCCCCCCCCCCCCCCCCCAACACCAGGGGGACGCCTTGCCCTTAGTGTTCCACCCCATCACCCAAACCCCCAAGACCGGGCCTGGGTGGCGGGTAAAAGCCGTTTTGGGAAAGCCTTTTGGGAAGTCAGTGGTAGTAAGTGTGAAAACTAGGTGTAAAATTTAAGTAAGGTAAGGGTGAACTATTTGGGGGGGGCTAGGCTGTGCCACTTCAGGGTACCCGAGGACGCCAAATGTCCACATCATATGTGGTTAATATGTAGTTTCTTTCCAGTAAGTAAAAGGGGACATGTCGAATAGGGTTTTAATCATAGGTGGCCCAAAAGGGTTTAACCTAGTTACTCTATCGCTCAATTCCCAATTTCCTAGTTGTTTTCGCCCTGGGCTTTACGTTATAGGTCCCACCTGCAAGTTACCAGTAATGTAAAAATTTGGAATGGGGATTAATGGGGACACTTTAAGGCAACTTTAAACCCCCTTAGGTCCGGGGTTGTGTCAGCCAAAGTTGCCCATATTACACCAAAAGAACCCAAAAAACCCACTCAAACCACCCAAAAACCTTTTCCCGTTTTAAGCTTGGAGCTAATTCCTCAAAAAAATGTTACCAGAAATTAACATAAAAAAGGCATAGTGAAAGTTTGGATAAAGCTAATTGTGACAGCATTTCACCAACCCCACCCCTCCTAAACACCCAAAGGAGAAAAACCCCAAAAAATCCACCAAACAACCAATACCACCCAACTACCACCACATCCACACCACTCCTACATAACCAGCATCAAACACCCATATTCCACTAAATTTACGCCTCCAACATAAAACAGCCATTACACCGCCTTTCACACCCAACTACACCCATGTTCACCCCACGAAACACACCTACATACCACATCCATGAACCACATACATACTACACCACCCAAACACACACATACACCATACTAAACACCCAACACACACAACTACTTCACCACCCACACCACACCACTCCACCCCAAAACCCTTACCACACCCCACCCAAGCACCACAACACACCCCACACCACCCCCAACCACACCCCCAGGGACACCCATACCCACCTCCGATCCCACACACTTGACAACCCTCTACAACCCCCATCACACTCCCAAACCCCAAAAAACCTCCTACTGCCACCCTAGTACACCCCTTACGTACCAGCCACAAAAACCCACCCTCCAATTACCCCCCAAACGTTCTAGCCCATGGACGCTCCCTCTTTAAAATCCCGTACACCTCATCTGCACCCCCATATGTTAACACTTCCATATTCACCCCAATGTACCCTCCATCCTACCATCCATCGTTACCACCCATTTTACCCTCCATAACGGTCCCAAAACTATGGTTACTCTAGAAAAGGTAAACTGAAAAAGCTGGATAAGGATAATGGCAAAGGATTTGAGAGTTAAAAATGCAGAAGGTGTACCAAATCAGAGGGAACAAAATTGAAGAGGTAATTAAGAGGGGCCGATGAACCAGTCCATAGAAAATCATAGGTTTAACTATTAACACAAAATTGTAAGCATATTACAGTCCGTAAAACCCCTATGGTCCCAAAACCATGGTGAGACCAATAGTGCCAATGTTGTACCAGCCCAGTGTAGATCTTACTGTGAACTTCACACCTTTTTGGGGAGTGGACAGGTAGCAATTAACTTGGAACCGAGACGCGCGGTTATGATTTTTTTGGGGGTTTTAATATTAGTTATCCATTCGGCTTCGTTGATATTGAACGCCTTTTTATGTGTAAATTAAACTTATTAAAAACAAATCCTTACTTATGATTTTGATTAGCTTGCCCCTAAATTTACCGGAAATTATAATTCACCATAAGGGTGCCATTCCTAAAAGCTTTTGGGTTCCCCCCTTTCATTTTGGGCGCAGAATTTTCGATTACCTTGCCTATTCTAATGCACAAAGCTTCAACCCTCATAAACCAATTCATTTACAAAGTTTTAAAAAGTAATTACGGTTTTTAGGAGATTGTCCCAAAAATCTGTAGTTAACATGAACCCCAAGTGATGAAATAAAACCAATCACACAGATCCTTGTTTCCCCCAAGCAGTTAGTTAAAAATTAAGGTTGGTACACATCATGATTAAGATAAACAGGGAGGCAGAAGATATAGAAGTCCGAATTTTACTAAATTATTGGATCAATCAATGACATTTCCAGTTATTTAGGAAGAAGATAGGGGGGGGATGGGGTGTTTCTCGTCAAAAAAAATTTGGACTTGATGAATTAGATTGATGGACGTCTTTTAAATAATAGCAGGTACACTTCTTGGGAAAACAATGTCTTTTGTTAATCCCACAGAATTCAGGGCCCAAGTAATATCCCAACAGAATTGAACACTTGCTAGTGAAGAAGACTCACCAGAGCAATTGCTGTTAGGGGAATTCAAACCAGTTCTGGAAACTGCCACTGGGTCCTCATTGAGACCAGGTTGAGGGTGTGACAACCTCAGCAAAATTAAGATCACTGGTAGTTTAAATGACCCAAAGTATATTTTACCAGCTAAGACTTGAGGAATCAAAGAGCCTATGACTACACATTGTTCTGTTTTGAATAAATCAGGTGTGAGAGAATAACAGGATAGTTGGAAAATACTTAAAGAGGGATTAAATTTCACACCCTTTATCAAGTATACCATGAATGCTGATATTCAATCTGAGTCGCACACAGTGACACGAGGTATCAGCTATAAAGAAACTACACACAACTTAACATGTTGAAAGTTACTCGAGAAATAAACTTCTTACAATGCACTGATACTGTCAACTAGGATGGGATACATCTGAAACACAAGGAACAAACAACAGACACTCTAGTGAGAACACTCAGCTGTAACAGGACGTCTTTCTGCAGGACAGATGTCACATCAACAAGAGATTCGGCATTTACTAGTTTCAAGTAATCGTTTTCTGACAAGGCATCCCCTGTTGAGAAACTACTATCGAACTAGCAGTCAATTGCAGGGATAGGCTCTGTGCACTCAAGGCAGTCTGAGTGTCCCCGGACACTTGAGGCAACGGAACACTATCCTGCAAGTTCTGATGTTAGGTGGAACACAGTAGGAGTGTCAGAATTACTAGTGCCTGACCGCTCGGCTACGTTAATAAGTTAATTCACGGATCTATAGGAATTAATCTGAACTTCACATTTTCGCAGCACTTAAACAAATCTCAGATAACAAGCTAGTGGAGAACAAACACATTATCAAGGGCTAGATATTGTCTAGCAGTCAGTAAGGGAATATTGGTACTGTGGAACAGATTCATATGACTTTGACTGGATGATACACTAAGTGAATATTCAAAAGTGATGGGACATCTTCTCAGTTGAAAATACTGAGGGCATAGTCAAAAAAATAGAGAGAATGACACAGTATAGCTTTAAATGGATAAAAATGCTTAACTATTCTGCAATATGTAATTAAAAATTGACAAGTTACACAGTAAGCAAGAACTCACACAAGAAGAATATGCACTTAACAGTTGAAAATCAAGAGAAACTATGTACTTTGCTCAAATCTATTAGCTCAACTTTTACTTTAAATTGAATGACATGGGGAAGTGAGTTGTCTTTACTTTCAATTGCAACAAAGGAAAAATACACAATTAAAATGATATAAAATGGGACTCAATAAACTTTTTGCAAAAATTAAAACAGACACAGACAGCCATAAAATACTATGCACAGAACAGAGCATAAGAAACTGCACTGTAATAAAACTGTTGCATATATCAAATAATTGCTAATCAAAAAAGGTATTGCAACAAAAACATGCATAAATTTCTGCAATAAAAACTTTAATAGCAACACATAATTTGCACAAGAAATATTGCAAAATTGAGTCAATTGTGCAATAATAAAAATTATAACACACAGGAAAAGAATTATATCAAGGAATGACACTTTAACTCTTAACTGACTTAAACAACACTTAACCAAGCAAAAGAAACAATTTACTTTAAAAAGGAGAACTTAAAAATGCACTAAGAGTGAATTTGTTCAAATAAAACATGAAAAATAATAGTGTGGCTAAAAAACACATAACAAAAAACAAAATTTGAACCTCAGGATGCAGAAACACAACACATATTATTTAAAACACAGTACTAGAATTTTCTTGCAAGAAACTTGATGTGTGAAAAAATTTGTAAAAAAATTATTTCTTGCTTGGACTTTAAAAATGGCACTATTGTTGTGGAAATAAGACAAATTAGACACTGGCTAAATGGAAAGAATATGAACACAAGAATGTTTAACACACAGGGAACAAAATAAAAATACACAAATCTGGGAAGAAAAAAAATTAACAGACAACACGAGTTGTGATGCAGAATATAAGGTGAAAAATTACTAAAATATTCACTGGAATACTGAGAACACAAGGTGATTCTAAAGTGTAACAACAAGTTCTATATTGCTCATATGTTGCACACACAACAAGGAAAAACACTAAGTACTTACTTCAAGTGTATAAAAAGATACACAACACAACTGATATAAAATAATGCACAAAAATTTAAACAATGAATTAAGGAGATTAAAAGAAATTAATGCAATCAGTACATGATAAACACTGAGTCTGATCAAGAGTCACTGAATGTCACTAAGAGAAAAATCACTGGGAACACAAAAGAAATGTCTCAACACTCGCAAATGTCTCTAAAAAAAAAATATTATCGCTGTAACAACTTGAAGAATGAGATTGATGGATTGATTATATCGTCTTGCTGCTGTCCCCCTGCACAGATGATCGTAGAATTGCGCTTAAATCGGCGAAGACACAAAACAGGGGCTTTTAAAGATGGCGCGAACACACTCTAAACTCTTGACCCCCTATGTGGTCCTTAAAATAAGATGCTACAACCCCTTTGCAGTGCACCAAAACACTGATGAGGTAGGTGAGTTTGTAATGGCTGACTGTAATTGGGTTTGTGGGTTAAGGATCTGAGACCGGCAATGGAGAGACACACGTGATTTGTGAGTGGCTGGGCTTATGGGTTGAACGTCGTAACCCTCACTGAGAAACCCACACTGCCGCAAAGAAAATTCTAAGCCGGCTGGCTTAAAATAAAACCCACAAAATACACAAACCAAAGGTAAAAAAGAGCACCCCGAATGCTTGGGCTTGAATCACAAGCGATAAAAACCCTCACGTGGCTTGTTTGGTCTGGGTAAGAACCTGGGTTAGTTGTAGCTGGCTTATCTTAACCCTTCAACAGTTTACTTGATAACTTCACACGATGAGCACAGCAGGGGGGGAAAGTGGCTTGGCAGGCAAAAAAAAATTTGGATGGGTAGGCAGGCTGGACTGGACCGGTTGTTCGACTCCCCCCCCACAGATGGAAGCTGGTTTTTTTTTGAACTGGGGGGTCAACCCCTCGGGGGTGGGGAAATAGAGAAAAACACAAAAATCAAACAGACGCCCAGTGAATAATGTAAAAGCGGTAAGTAGCTGGTTTGGGGTACTGATTTGGGGGTAGCGGGTGGGGGAATCTCGGTGGGCCTATGATGAAAACAATGGCCCGTTTGCTGGTAAAAAAATTTATCTCCGAAAGCGTAATCGTCAGAATTACAGGTTCTTAAATGGAGATATCGAGGGTTTAAGTAGACACACTTGAGGGTGGAATAATTTTCAGACTGAGATGAGGGTGGAGCCCATGCCTTGCCTGTCCGCTGAATGGTCTGCCGCCGAGGAGGCCGGGGGAAGGTATGACTCCACCCTGTATCCCCTGACGTCACCAAAGCCCCAGGCCCACAAGGGATCTCGTATCTAAAAGCAAGGGAAAATAGCTATCTTATAATACTGGGGAAAACAGGGATCGCAACTATGCTGACACACACCACACACGTTACCCTTCCCTGAATGGGTCATTTATGTCATTTTAAAATGACACTCTTATCTAGTTATTTGTAAACAGGGTAATAACACACAAAATTTTTACCTTACATATAATCTCCGAGGAGTGTGCCTAGACCTGATAAAAGAGTTCTTCGTCTAAAGGAAACTGGAGCTCCTCATATCTATCAGGGAAATCCTGAATATTTTCCAGTTCCACGCTCCTCTACGGTTTGGACTCACGAAATCGAAAATGGACACGATTGAAAACAGCATACCACGGGTGGGGTTTGATTCGCGGTTGTTTTTTCTCTCTACGGTTTATTGGGTTGGTATTGTAAATACATGATTAAGTATAATTTAGTAGTAATAGTAATAAAAATATATTATAAAATAGTTATTTGTAGATAAGGTTTCCAAACACAGGGAAAGTGTTTTATCAGTGCCTTTTTACCATGGAAATATATTTATCGTGTGAGTATTTTACTATATTTAATTCGCGAATAACAAACAACAAAAGACTGTAAATAATAACTTCAGTGGAATTACTGAAGGAGCGGAAAAGTGTAAAGAAAGTGTAAAGTGTGGGTCTGGTGTTGACGGTGTGTCCCAAGGTGCTGCTCCCTCAGCCAGAGGATTTGTTCGTCCCCGCTTCTCTGGATTATTACCGTACAGGCACGCGCACGCACGCAACAGTGTGTGTGTGTGTGTGTGGTGTGTGTGTGGGGTGTGTGTGTGTCTGTGTGGGTGTGTGTGTGTGTGTGTGTGTGTGCTTGCATGCTTGTACTTGTCCTTTACCATTAGTGTTTCTTATTTGTATCTAATGACCATTGACTGTTCTCGTGATGACCTTTCACTAATATTTTTGTTCATATTTTTTTTTACATTTAATGCGTGTAGGCACTGCCTATGCGGTATAATCCTTTTTTTTCCCCCCTGGTCTACAGTCTTCATGCAAAGAAAGCCTTTCTGTTATCCCTACACTCCACTTTCTTCTCAATTTTCAGCTGTTGTCTCTCGTTATTCTCTGTTGCAGGTATGTGAAAACTGTTTTGTCTAGCCTTTCATGCGTTTTATGACCTTTATGTGAGGTATATGGTTACCCTTTTCGTCTTTCATCGTTAGCTGAATATTCCACTTTTGGGCCAAATTATATATTGCTAGGCAGTTCTTTCTTATAGAATTTTTCTAACTCCATATATATTTTAAAGCTATTTGTTTGCTTTGTATTTCTCACAGTTTTGTTTATTGCATAGTGCTATCTTTTTTTTTTCTTGTTAGTACGCCTAGATCCTCTTTCTCTCTGATATTTCTAGGTTTTGTCATGCTTTAGTCTTCCGGGTCGCTTTTCCTCATTTCCATTAAATGTATTTATTCTCCGTTAATTTTCATCCTCCATTTAACGCTCTAATTCCTCATTTATATCACAGTTATCTTGTAGAGATTTAGAGCCGTAATCTATTTCTTTTTTAAATGAGATTTTTGCATCATATGTAGACATTTTCATAGAGTTTTAATTCCTTTTGGTTTGTCGTTTATAAAGAATTACATCGTTGTTGTTGAAACGTACTGTTCTTCATGGTTCCCCGCATGTTTGTGACACGCCCCCATACGGATTTCATGGTTCCCTGCATGTGGGTGGACACGTAATGTTCTTCATGTTTCCCTGCATGTTGTGACACGTTTACTGTTCTTCATGGTTTCCCTGCATGTTGGGACACGTACTGTTTCGTATGTTCCCGCATGGTATGTGACACGTACTGTTCTTCATGGCTCCCGCATGTTGTGACACGTACTGTTCTTCATGGATCCACGCATGGTGTGACAGTAATGTTTCTTCCATGGCTCACAGCATGTACGGTACAGCCATCTGCATGTGTACCACTCCATTACATGTACCAGCCTTCCATACGTGTACCAGCCTCCATACGTGTTCAGCCTCCCATTATAGTGTTACCAGCCCTAATTACGTGTACCAGCTCCATACGTTCTTCCAGCCCTTCCGTACGTGTACCAAGCCTCCATACGTGTACCAGCCTCCATACTTGTACCATCTCAATAATGTGTACCAGCTCCATACGTTGTACAGCCTCCATACGTGTACCAGCCTCACTATGTGTACCAGCCTCCTTTATGTTGTACAGCTTCACATATGTGTACAGCCTCCATCTTGTGTACCGGCTTCGATATGTGTCTCAGCTTCCATTGTGTACCAGCCTCCATATGTGTACCAGCTTCCATATGTGTACCAGCTCCATATGTGTACTGCTTCCAGATGTGTACAGCCTCCAATATGTGTATCAGCTTTCCATATGTGTACCAGGCTCCCATATGTGTCAGCCTCATATATGTACAGCCTCAAATGTGCACCCAGCCTCCATATGTGTACCAATCTCCATTCGTGTACAGCTCCATACGTGTACAGCCTCCATACGTGTACCCAGCACCATATGTGTACCAGCCTCCATATGTGGATACCAGGCCTCCATATGTGTACCAGTTCCATATGTGTACCAGCCTCCATATGTGTACCAGTTCCATTGTGTACCAGCCTCCATATGTGTGTCCGCCTACATATGTGCACCTCTGGCCTACATGTGTGTACAACCTCCATCGTGTATCAGCCTCCATACGTGAACCAGCCTCCATACGTGTACCAGCCTCCATATGTGTACCAGCACCCATAGTGTACCAGCCTTCCATACGTGTACCAGCCTCCATACATGTACCAGCCTCAATATGTGTACCCAGCCTCCATACGTGTACCAGCTCCATATGTGTACAGCCTCCATATGTGTACCAGCCTCCATAGGTTGTACCTGCCTCCCATACGTGTACAACCTCCGTAGTGTACCAGCCTCCTTACGTTGTTACCAGCCTCCATACGTGTACCAGCCTCCATACTTGTTACAGCATCCATAATCGTGTACAGCTCCGTACGTGTACCAGCCTCCATTACGTGTACCGCCTCCATACGTGTACCAGCCTCCGTTGTGTAACAGACTACATTATGGGTACCAGCCCTCCATACGTGTACCAGCCTCCGTACGTGTACCAGGCCTCCATACGTGTACCAGCCTCATGACGTGTACCAGACTCCATATGTGTACCGACTCCAAATGTGTACCAGGACTCCAATGTGAACAGCCTCCATATGTATACCAGACTCCAAAACTGTGACAGTTTACATCACCTTTTTCGAAGTGGAAAAAGTATTATTTTTTCTTTTACATTTTTGCGGAACCGTACAAAGGACGCGACCTGTCTTGTTTGATTGAATTTTTTCTGGTTGTACTTCCTCTTCACTTATTTTAATTCCCTCCCATTTCGGTTATCAGTTTGTTATTAAAATCCACCACATTTTAATATTTGTTTTCGGAACTTTCAAACTTATTATTTAATTCCTCTATTATATCCCTTATCTACTATGATTTATGCCACTTGTCCTTCAGTGCCTTTGTATTTTACCATTTATTTATCCTGTAAAACTTGAATAAAAGATTACTGTTTAATCTTCCTCTTCTCATATTTCCCTTACTAAGCTTTTTTCTTTCTTTTTCGTCTCTCCTCACATTTGCATATTCATTTCTGGCCTGCCAGAATCTTTAACAAGTTAAACCATACCCCCGGCCGGGATTGAACCGTGTCATAGAAGTCTCAAAAATCAGGCCGTGGTTTTATTTGCAATCGTGTCATTACGATTTCTTGAGTCATCTTTAACAAGTTCTTTGATTGGCTTGATTCCTATATGCATCCCAAACCTTCTAGCTCCTTCCATTAAACCATACTTTATTTTTTCGTTTTATGTTTTCATAATAACCGTTTAATTTATTTTTCATGTATGTTACGAGATTTTTGGGTTTTACAATAATTTTATCTGTCCTTGTAAGACTAGATGGAAAAGATTCTAATGCTCTGTTTTATTCAGTGAGAGATTTTAAACCATCCAATTGATTTTTAAAAGGCAAAGCAAGTCAATGGTCGGAAGGAATATAATTGAATATGTTTCATAAAACCGTAATACCATAAGTGACGGTGTATGTTGCCAGATTGATTTATTATCGTTAGAATTTGATAAACTGAAATATCTTGTAGAGTTCTTGTGTCTTCTCATAAAGTATTTTTAAAGGTGGGAACGAATGCATTAAAGGATTTTTATTTTTTTTTTGTGTATTCTTAACGCTAAAATCGCACCAATTTTTCCATTCTTGGATGTCCAATTTCATTCCTGGGGAATTCCTTCTTTTTACCAAATTTTATACCAAGCATTCTCTTTTCTCTCTCTATCTTCTCTTTCTCTCTCTCTCTCTATCCTCTCTCTCTCTCTTCCTCTACATACTCACATCCTCCATTCGCTTCTGCCATTAATGTGCGAGTCTCCAGATTGATTTCTAGCTTGTGGGACCCTATCATAACTCTTCCTGAAGCTAGTATGAGCACACCTACACGGCTTGTCATTCCATATACACTTCCTGTACCAACCATTGAGGGAGGGGAAACCGTCTAAAAACATCCCGCGATTCCATCTTGTGTACCTTGTGTACCTATCAACACGCCTCCTGAAAAGTTTAACCTGTTTAATGTAGCAATCCTCTGAGAATTTTCTATGCCTTTGTCAATGTCCTTGTTTTCTATCCTTTTTATGTCTCCTGGTTAGGTTTCTACAGACTTCTTTGTGTGTGGGATGGTGGATGGCGTTGTGTGTTGAGTTTGCATTTGCGTGGGTATGGTAGCTGGCTGCGTTGAGTTTATATGCTGGTGGATATTGTAGGTGGCGGCGATGAGTTTAAATGTGCGTGGGTATGGTGGTGGCTGTGTTGAGTTTATATTGCTGCGTGGTATGGTGGTGGCTGTGTGAGTTTATATGTAGCGTGGGTATGGTAGGTGGTGTGTTGAGTTTATATGCTGCGTGGGTGGTAGGTGGCCTGCGTTGGTTTATACATGCTGCGTTGGGTATGGAGGTGGCTGGTTGAGTTTATTGCTGCGTGGTATGGTAGGTGCGTGGTGAGTTTTATGCGGTGGGTAGGGTGGTGGCTGTGTTGAGTTTATATGTTGCGTTGGGTATGGTAAAGTGGCTGTGTGAGATTTATATGCTGCGTGGGTATGGTAGGTGCTGTGTAGACGTATATATGCTGGTGGGATGGTAAGTGGCAGACTGCGTTGAGTTATATGCTGCGTGGTATGGTAGGTGGCTGTGGTTGAGTTTATATGCTGCGTGGGTATGGTAGGTGGCTGTGTTGAGTTTATATGCTGCGAGGGTATGGTAGGGTGGCTGTGTTGGGTTTATATGTTGCGTGGGTATGTAAGTGGCCTGTGTTGAGTTTATATGCTGCGTGGGTATGGTAGGTGGCTGTGTTAGAGTTTATATGCTGCGTGGGTTATGGTAAGTAGCCGTGTTGAGTTTATATGCTGCGTGGGTAATGGTAAGTGGCTGTGTTGAGGTTTATATGCTCGTGGGTATGGTAAGGGCTGTGTTGAGTTTATATGCTGCGGGGTATGGTTAAGTGGCTGTGTTGAGTTTATATGCTGCGTGGTATGATATAGGTGGCTGCCAAAATCACTGAGCATCCTACATTAACCCAGACCTTCAAGAAGACCCCATATTATTAAGCTAAGGACTAATGGGCGGATCCTGGACCACTCATACGTTATATTGGAATATCTCTGGTGCATCTGTAAGCAAATCATATACTACCCTGGCCCATTCCGTGTGGTGTTAATCACGCTGCTCTCTTAACGAAGTGAAAAAATATCAGTATTAATCCTTACGGACGTAAGAGTTTAAATCACTTTCCGCTCTCGCCAGCAAAAATTCTACGAGGGCGGAGCTCCAGCCAGTCACTATAGTGTTAACGGGACGGAAAAGTCCGGAATATATATGGTTAGGTTTAGGGAAATTCAACTTCAGATCGTCTTTTATCCGGTTGTTAAAGGTGCGGGGAAGTTCCGTTCCGGCCGCTTAAGCAAAACAGAAATGGGGACGCAAGAATGGAAACCCACGCACTTGTTTCTTCGCAATTTTTACCATAACAATGTCTGTGCATCTGACACCAGGGGACACCTGCTGTCTTCGTACTGTGTGCTGGTGCACCGTGCTGTCTTTGTACTGTGAACTCTGCTGTCTTGTACTGTGACACACTGCTGTCTTGTACTGCTGAGCTGTGACACCCTGCTGTTTGTACTGTGTGCTGTGCACTCCTGCTATCTTGTATGATGAACACTCTTGCTGTCTTGTACTGTGACACTCCGCTATTTTGTACGGTGACACTCCTGCTGTATTGTACTGTGCCACTCCTGCTGTATCTTGTACTGTATGCTGTGACACCCCAGTCTTGTACTGTGTGTGTGTGTGACACCCCTGCTGTCTTTGACTGTGTGCTGTGACACTCCTGCTGTATTGTACTGTGTGCTGTGACTCTCCTGCCTATATGTACTGTGACACTCCTGCTGTCTATGTACGTTTGACACTCATGCTTTCTGGTACTGTGTGCTGTGACACTCTGCTATCTTGTATGTGTGTCTGTGACACTCCTGTTGTCTTGTACTGTGTGCTGTGACATTCCTGCTGTCTTGTACTGATGACTCACCTGCTGTCTTGTACTGTGTGCTAGTGGACATCCTGCGGTCTTGTACTGTGTGCTGTGACACCCTGCTTGTCTTGTACTGTGTGCTGTGACACCCCTGTGTCTTGACTGTGTGCTGTGACATCCTGCTTGTCTTGTACTGTGATGCTGTGACAATCTGCTGTTATTGTACTGTGAAACCCTGCTGTCTTGTACTGTGTGCTGTGACACTCCTGCTGTATTGCTTACTTGTGCTGTGACACCCTGCTTTCTTGTACTGTGTGCTGTGGACACCCCTGCTGTCTTGTACTGTGTGCTGTGACACTCCTGCTGTCTTGTACTTTGACACTCCTGCTGTTTGTACTGTGACACTTTCCTGCTGGTCAAGTACTGTGACCTCCTGCGTCTTGTACTGTGCATTCTGCTGTCTTGTATGTGTGAATGTGTGACACCCTGACTGTCTTGTAACTGTGTGCTGTGACACTACTGAGTCGTGTACGTGTGCTGTGACATTCTGCGTCAGTGTACTGTGTGCTGTGGACACCCTGCTGTCTTGTATGGTGCTGTGACACTTCATGCTGTCGTGTACTGTTGCTGTCACACTCCTGCTGTCTTGTACTGTTTGCTGTCACACTCTGCTGCGTGCACTGTCTGCTGTGACATTCCTGCTTTCTTGATGTGTCGTGCTGTGACACCCCTGCTTTCTTGTACTGTGTGCTGGTGACAACCCTGCTGTCTTGTACTGTGTGCGTGACACTCCTGCTGTCTTTGTACTGTCTGGCTGTCACACTCCTGTGTCTTGTACTGTTTGCTGTCACACTCCTGCGCTTGCACTGTCTGCTGTGACATTCCTGCTCTTCTTGCTGTTGTCTGCTGTGACACACTTGCTTTCTTGTTGTGTCTGCTGTGACACACTTGTTTCTTGATGTGTCTGCGGTGACACCTTGCTATTTTTTTTGATGTGTCTGCTTGTGACACTCTGCTTTCTTGAATTGTGTTGCTGTGACACTCACTTTCTTGAGGTGTCTGCTGTGGACACCCCTGATTTCTTGATTGCTCTGCTGTGACACACTTGCTTTCTTGTGTGTCTGCTGCGAACACTTGCTTTCTGATGTGTCTGGGGTGACACACCTGCTTTTCTTGATGTTTATGTTGTGACACACCTGCTTACTTGATGTTTCTGCTGTGACCCAGGCTTTCTTGTACTGTCTGTGTGAACCCATACTGTCTTGTACTGTCTGCTGTGAACCCCTGCTTTTCGTAGTGTCTGTTGTGACACCCTTGCTTTCTTGTAGTGTCGCTGTGAACACCCCTAGCTTCTTGTGGTCTGCTGTGACAGCCTGCTTTTCTGATGTGTCTGCTGGTGACACCCTGCTTTCTGGAGTGTCTTGTTGTGACACCTCTGCTTTCGTGATGGTGTCTGCTGTGACCTCTGCTTCATTTGATGTGTCGCTGAGGACTCCAACCTGCTTTCTTTGATGTGTCTGCTGTGGCACCCCTGCTTTCTTATACTGTCTGCTGTGTCACCTGCTGTATCTTACTACTGTCTGCTGTGACACCCTGCTGTCTTGTCTGTTGCTGTGCCACCTGCTAGTCTTTTACTGTCGCTGTGGACACCCCTGCTTTCTTGATGGGTTTGCTGTGACACACCTGCTTTCTTGATGTGTCTGCTGTGACACCTGCTTTCTTGATGTGTCTGCTGTGACACAACTGCTTTCTTGATGTTTCTGCTGTGACACCCCTGCTGTCTTGTACTGTCTGCTGTGACCCCTGCTTTTTCGTAGTGTCTCTTGTGACACCCTTGCTTTCTTGTAGTGTCTGCTGTGGCACCCTTGCTATTTTATACTGTCTGTTTTGACACCCATGATGTATCTGTTGTGACGCCCTTGCTTTCTTGTCGTGTCTGCTGGAGCACACCTGCTTTCTTGTAGTGTCTGCCGTGACACCCTTGCTTTCTTGTAGTGTCTGCTGTGACACCCCTGCTTTCTTGTAGCGTATGCTCTGACACTCCTGGTTTCTCGTAGTGTCTGCTCGGAAACCCCCTGCTTTCTCGTAGTGTCTGCTGTGACACCCTTGCTTTCTTACTGTGTCTGCTGAGCGACGCCCTTGCTGTTTTGTATTGTTGCTGAGAAACCATGTTTCTTGATGTGTCTTCTGTGACACCCATGTTTTCTTGACGTGTCTGCTGTGACATCTCTGCTTTATTGTAGTGACTACTGTGACACCTCTGTTTTTTTGTAGTGTCTGCTGTGACACCTCTGCTTTCTTGTAGTGTATGCTGTAGCACCCCTGCTTTCTAGAGGAGCATCTACTGCCACATCCCTGCTTTCTTGTAGCGTGTCTGCTGTTACACCCTACTTTCTCATAGGTATTCTGCTGTGTCATTCCTGCTTTCTTACTGGGTGTCTGCTGTGACACCCATGCATTCTTCTAGGGTGTCTGCCGTGCACCTTACTTTCTTATAAGCAGTCTGCCACGGCACACGTGTTGCATCCGTTTGAGATTTCTCTCCTTTCTGTTCCACCCATTCGAGCTATAGATTTTTTTTAAGTGCAGATATTCCGCGACTTACGTCCGGATCTCGAAATGAACGGATGTGGGAATTATATTAGCATGACAAGTAGAAGTCGTATGTTGGTACTACAACATTCTTTTATTTGGTAACTTTGTTTGATTATCTCATTTTTTTATCTACTTGTTTATTAAGTTTCATTATCATAACCTGATTTTTCCTTACTTGTAGGTGTCATTCAAAGTCTCACAATTACAAATGTGATTGGGATATAGGCTAGCTAACAATTAACTTGTTACTCACTATTTCAAAAATTTTCTCTTACCTTTAGTCTATTTATGATTTTTAACATATCGTTTTTAAGTATTTTGTGATAATACAAGGTGTAAAGTTACTGTTCCTGTTCACCCATAGTTTAAAATGGTTACCTGGGTGTTAGTCTACTGATTGTGGGTCGTAATCCCGAGGGGAAACCCCCCAAAAAAAAAAAGACTAATTTTGCCTGAAATGTTCTGCATAACAAGCATGTCATTGATGTCAGCTCTGACTGTATACCTAATACATGTACTGTATAAATAAAGATATTATTGCATTTGTTGTTTGTGGTTAAAGGTTCGGACAGCACGCAGCGCTATCGCTAACTGCATGCGTACGAACGGGGAAATTTCTGTATTTACGTACGCTTTTTTTTTTTCTAATTATAGTGCATTTTGTAGGTCGGGTGTGCAGATGGGCGTAATCATCATAGGTCAGAAGTCGGAGGCAGCAAGCACTCTCATTTGGATTGGGAAATTGGTCTCTTGCGGTTCTTACTAGCACACGTTTCTCTACCCGTTTCAATACCATCACTGTAATCATGTCAATGTTACTACGAAATCGTAAATGACACGATTGCAATCAAAACCATACCACAGGAGGGATTTGAACCCGCGGCAGTGGGAGTCTCCAAAACTCCAGACGTGGGTTAGCCACTAGACCAGTAGCCACATAAGATTCGTCCAACTAGGAATATCTCTACACCATAGAAGGTTAGCCATAGGCCCACCACGGGTGACCACTAAATGCAAGTTTTTCAGACGAATCTCCAGCTATTCGTGGCCGTGACCGCGGGTTCAAATCCCGCGTGGTATGGTTTGTTTGCAATCGTGTCATTTCGATTTGTGGTCTGTAGACGGCAGGGTAAGGGGACTTGAGCTAGAGTTCGTCATCGGCCACGCTAGCTGGTGAGATTCGTCGGTAAAAAACTTGCATTTGTGGTCACAGTGGTGCTCTGCTAGCCTTCTTATGGTGTAGAAATATACCTAGTTGGACGAATCTTATTGTGGCTAGTGGTCAGTGGATTAACGCGACGGTCTGGAGTTTTCGAAACTCTTGACGCGGGTTCAAATCCGCCCGTGGTATGGTTTTTGTCAATGTTGCTTTTCCTTACCATATCCTCAGTTTCCTCCTGGGGACCAGAATTTTTTTTTTTATAAGAGGATGATAATTTATTTTTGCTTACACGTTTATAATTCTCTTTTTGAAAAAAAAAAAAATATGAAAACAGCCTATTAAATGTTTCATGCAGTTTCACAGCTCCCATCCAACACTACGTGGGTAAACCCAACAACGTAATTACAAGACAGGATTAGATTATCAGAAGCATTCAAACCTTGCTCTCTGAGGTTTCAGCAAGTGAGGGGACTCTTGGGACCCAAGCCTTGAGGGTGGTTGGTAGGTAAGACAGTTAGGCAACTTTATCCGAAACGTTTCGCCTACACAGTGGTTCTCTCAGTCAGTAAGAAAGTAGGGCAGGAACAGTACAGATGTGAATGGAAGACGATGTAATTGTCCATCACCCTTGAAGTCGTAGATTTGAGGTTGTCAGTCCCTCAGCCTGGAGAAGTTCAATCCCATAGTATGGAATATCTGAAGAATCAAGCGAACAGTGCGGAGATTAAATACGTCAGAAGGAGAGGTGCAGAGTAGTAGTAGTTAGATGCAGTCATGAGGAGATCGTCTCTCCCTTCAGATCAAATAATTCTTACTTGAAAAGTTGTCCAAGGTGTTTTTGTACAAGATGGTCATGTGTTGCAGTGTCTGACAGTGTGCATTTCAAAATGGTATACAATACCGAAAGGTTTGTAGTAAGACACAATAGGCACAGTTAGGCAACGTTATCCCGAAACGTTTCGCCTACACAGTAGGCTCTTCAGGCGAGATACAGAAAGTAGGAGGAACGGTAGCGATTTGAAGCGATGGGATCAGTCCATACCCTTGAAGTCGTAGATTTGACGTTGTCAATCCTGAGCGGAATATTTTTTTTTTATTTTTGGTCAATTTCAATTAAATTTTTTTTGTGATTTAAAAAGAAATTGAAGCCTAGACACGTTTGCCTTAAAAGAAAAATAGAAAAATAAATAGTGCCCTATTCTATAGGGCTAAATCTTCCCTTTTCTACAAAATTGGTAGATGACAATGTTCTAGTTGACACGATGAAAGAAAAGGGGATGAAAATCTTGGATAAACCCGTTTGAGCGAAAATGTCAGTAGTTGCATTTTAAAAAAATGTTGAATTTTATTAAAGAAAAAAAAAAAAACATTAAAAGCAAAGCGGTAAAAGATATGGCAAATCCGTTTACATTCTAGTAGAACCACATTACTCAATACGTGTGAAAAATCATGAACCCTCCAAAATATTTTTTTGCCCAAAGGGAAAAAATAATGTCAGTAATTATTCTGGTTATACTTTAATTACGTTTTCTGTAAAATCTAGGGTCACGCCAGAAAAAATTTCAGTATGTTACCTCCCCACACATGTTGACAAACACAGGCGATGACTATTTCATATTCCCTGAATTGAATGGGTTCTCAGAGAAGTTTCAATGTAGTTTTTTAGAAGAAACAATCATAAAAAGTAATATTTGGAGAGAAAAAAAAAACAAAAAAATTAAAGGAAAAACAAAAAAATTCATTTTTGGAAAAACTTTTTAAAAATATGATAAAACAAGCTAATTAATCACATGTTGTCAGAATTATGTCAGAAGACTTTTTTTTCCCCATATTTTTTCAATTTTTTCCTTTTTTTATCACCCTAAATTTAATTCGCCCCTCCCTTGGTCATGGGGCAACTGCATGATCGAGGTGGGCCCAAACCCATGTCCGGGTGGATGTTGGTGAATGATTTAGAAAACCAGTAGTTGGAATTCAAAACTAGGGAAAATTTTGGGGAATCTTTATTCTGGATAAAGATTTCCAAATGTTACCCAAAGTGTGTAAATTATCAGGTAAGATCACCGATATTAGTTTCTAGTGCTAAAGACGTCGTATGATAGTGATTTTAACATGCATGTTCGCAGAAAGAAAATCATAGTAGCCAGTTATTAGTTGATGAATTGGGTTTGAAACTTATATCTAAAGATGGTCTTTAAAAACTACATGCAGGTGACTCACAAAATCGTAAATTAAAAAACTTGCAACAAATCAACGGCCCAACTGGTTGTGGTTTACTTTTAAAATGCCCCCCCCAAAAATTTCATGAACACTTTTTTCACTAAAATTGAGTTTAAAGGTAAACCTTCATTGTAAACATGAGGACATGTACCCGCTGTTATTCAGAAAATAAAAAATGGGTATAAAAAAATGTAAATTGGTTAGCAAATTGTTAAACCTGCAACTGTTTTTTGAAAAATGTTTTAAATGACAAAGGGGCCCTAGTCTTGGTAAATCATAAAAAAACCCGTTTCTCTTTAAATGCCCTTCGTGTAGCGAGGGGTTTTGATTCCCAAAGGGAAATGGACTGCAAACCCTTTCTAAGGACCCAATGATTACCTTTTTAGACCCTTACTAGGTAAGAGCTTCCATAATATTTAATTATTAAATTTTTATTTTATTATTAATATTATACACATCCCAGTGTCCTGAGCTTATTTTTTTCTGGCTTGAGGCACATTGTGCCTGGGGGTGTTTGGGGCCTTGGGGTTCTTGTCCTTGGAAAATTTAAGCCCCGGGCAATTGGTGTGAGTTGTTGGTGACCCCGGCCCTTTGGTACTAGGCATTTTAGTATTTTCCAGAATTAAATATCCTACATCCTGTGTCTAAAGGGAATGTTAAAACAACTTTTCCCCCGTATGGGTGCCCTCCACCCCTATTATTACCCAATTTTAAAAATCAGTTTTTAAACAAAGATTTACTGCATTTAACGTTTAAAAAGACTTTCATTCAGTTTTTTTACAATAATTTGATTGTGATAATAAAAACGAAAATGAAAATTAAACCAAACTTATTTCACGATAAAAAACAAAGATTTAAAAGTACGGGAATCCCAAATTTTAGTCTAAATATTACTTGAATCCCAAAATCCGATTCATAAATATTTTTGTTGTTAACAATATGAAAATATGTGCAGAAATCACCATTCTTCGACAAATGTTTTATTAGGGTAAATTTTCTGGCTTTTTTCCGTTCATGCGAGACTTTCCATATTTAATGAGTGTGAAATAAGACAAAACTAATATTTACAAAACCAAATGTGCGAGAATGTTAGATAAAAACAAAATAGCTAAAAAATATTTTTGCCTGGCTCTGTCGTTGAAGATTTGATGTCTCGTTGTAACATCAGCGAATTGCAAAAATTCGGAGCCATTTACCTTCTAGCGGGTTTCCCTTTTATTTGCAAGTCTTGATGAAATCTTTAAACAATGCTTGTCCGCACCTCGATAGACTTCAAGATAAAAGCAATGGAGTTAGGAAAAGTATTTGAGTGCATTTCAGTAGTCGTAATTACGAAATTGACCACCGTGCTAGTTAGTCTTAAAACCCCACAGTATTTGATCCACCAGTCCCACCCAGTCGTTTTTTCCCGCAGTTGAAACCACCAGTGTCAGCTCATCGTTTTAATTTCCCCGTAGTTGATCCACCGGTGTGAAGTTGAATCTCTGTGGTACAGGGAACCTTTTTAGGGATGCCAAATGTTAAATCCGCCCTATTTATTTCCCTTGAAAATAATCTTCCCCATTATAGTCAGGGGAAAATAGGAAAATTATGAATCAACACTACACCTTCCTTAATCTTGGGAAACATTGTGTTTTAAAACATTCATAACAAGTGTTTTAATCCCCAAAGATCCTTTTTCCAATGCCTGGGCCGTTATTTAATATAACAAGCTCGTGTGTATTAGCGGCCATAAAAATCTTTTCATGAAACTAATGGGATTCTACCTGAAAAAGATAAGTAAAATGTCCAAGCTTTAACTCTCCCCCCGGTCAAATCCCTTAGATTTGAAACCCAACATGTTTTAAAGTGTGGGAAAAAAAATGTTGCAGATCCGTCACTATGTTTTGAAACCATGTAATAAAAAATTTTTATTATAATTTTTTCAAAAAAAAAGAATTTTTTGATACCCACAAAAAATTATATTATCTCATAAGCACCCTAATAAATAAAAATTACAAATTTTGAGCTATTTTTTTTTTTTAAAGTACGCTTTTTTTAATAATATACCTTAAAAAATTAGCTTCTTTTTGTTTACCCAAATTGCAAACATTCAATGTTTTTTTTTCAAAATTGTAGGAAAAATAAAATTTTAAAAAGTAAACTTTAAAGGGAGGAGGTTTATATAAAGGGAAAAATTGACAAAGTACTCATGCTAACAGGAACGTAAGTCTTCAAACATTTAAAAGACAAGGGTTTTGTTGTCAAACCCCCTCATCTAAACCCTGCTATTTGTCTCAATTTA
>NW_026488287.1:0-23641 GCF_026875155.1 Cherax quadricarinatus | reverse complement strand
GTTGGGGTTTGATTTTTGGGGGGTTGTTATGTGTGTGTATGTTGTGTGTGTGTGTGTTGTGTGGTGGTGTGGTAGGTATGTATTGTGTGTGTGATGTGTGTGTGTGGGGTTACTACCCCCACACACTCTAACATCACTCAAACTTTTTAACAATGTGAAATAATGGCATTGCACTCATTCATTTGGTTTGCATTATAAAAAAAAAAAAAAACTATCATGAGAAGTACCACATAGTGCAGAGAATGTTTGCACAATTTGAGTGACACAGGGTTGGTATTAAGATTATATTTGGGGGTGGGAAATTGTGTTTATATATATTCTAGGGGTTGGTCTCGACGGGGCCTGGGGGGCTTCACCCCGAAATTCTCTCCGTATATTACCCACAGGGGGCGAGGTTTTTTTGGGTGTGGTGGGGTTTTGTGTGTGTGTGTGTGTGGTACTTTGTGTACTTGTGTACTGTGTACTTGCGTGGATTTTGGTACATGATGTGACCTTCCCGGGTGACACATTGATTGACCTTACCGGATTTGGTACAATGATGTCCCTTTCCCGGGTTTTGTCAATGATGTGACATCTTTCCGGGATGTGGTACAATGATGTGACCTTGCCCGGGATTGGTACATTGATGTGACCTTCCGGATTTAAGGTACAATGATGTGCCCTTTCCCGGGTTTTGTACAATGATGTGACATTCGGGTGGTGGTACAATGATGTGACCTTCCGGGATGTGGTACATTGATGTGACCTTCCGGATTTTGGTACAATGATGTGACCTTCCGGCTTTTGTACAATGATGTGACCTTACCGGATTTTGGTAGAATGTGTGGGTATTACGAAGGCTTTACTTGAGGCTTTTGTTTGTAGCATAGTCACAATCTTGTTTCATGTAGAATATCCACAAATCCACAGCGTTAGCTAGAACATCCACAAATTCGTGTGTTCGCTGGATGTTATGCACATTATTACAGTGCTCGGCTTGGAAACGTTGTCAGACTCACAGTGTTACGTTTGATACACCCACATCATGTGTTCTGCGTAGTTTGACATCAAACATTCACCGTGTTACGTTAGAAACACCCTCAACTCACTTGTTACGCTAGAAACATCCAACCATTCCAGTGTTACGTTGGTTAACCCCACAACATCCAAGTGTTAGTGAACATCCCACTTCCATCAGTGTTACGCTAGATACATCCACAACATTCACAGTGTTCCGCTGGAGCACCATAATTCACGTGACCTTACGCTAGAAACATCACAATCACGAGTGTTACGCTAGAACATCCACCATTCCTAGTGTACGCTAGAACATCCACAACATTACAGTGTTACGCTATGAATACTCCACAACATTCACATGTTTCGCGGAGCATCCACAATTTCACAGTGTTACGCTAGAACATCCACAACATTCACAGTGTTCCGCTGGAAGCATCCACAACATTTCACAGTGTTACGCTAGAAACATCCACAACATTCACATTGTTACGAAGAAACTCCACAACCTCCACAGTGTTACGCTAGAAACATCCACAACATTCACAGTGTTCGCTGGAAGTATCCACACATTCACAGTGTCGCTGCTATCGCTAGAAACGATCGTCAGCACTCACAGTGTTACGTCTAGAAACACCCACAACATTCCACAGTGTTCGCTAGGAAACATCCACAACATTCACAGTGTTACGTTAGAAACGACACACCAATCATCCACGTGTTACGCTAGAAACATCCACAACATTCACAGTGTTACGTTAGAAACATCCACAACATCCACAGTGTTACGCTAGAAACATCCACAACATTCACAGTGTTCAGCTGGAAGTATCCACAACATTCACAGTGTTACGCTAGAAACATCCACAACATTCACAGTGTTACGCAAGAAACATCCACAACCTCCACAGTGTTACGCTAGAAACATCCACAACATTCACAGTGTTCCGCTGGAAGTATCCACACATTCACAGTGTTACGCTAGAAACATCCACAGCACTCACAGTGTTACGCTAGAAACATCCACAACATCCACAGTGTTACGCTAGAAACATCCACAACATTCACGTGTTCAGCTGATGGACTAGTGGTGTGGGTGGACTGGAGGTGAGGGTGATGGACTGGTGGTGAGGTGAAGGACTGTTGGTGAGGGGTAAGGACTGGTGGTGAGGGTGATGGACTGGCTGTGAGGGTGATGGACTGGTGGTGTTGGTGATGGACTGATAAGGAGGGTGAAGGACTATGCTTCCAGAAATCCATCTGTGTCTCCTCAAATGAACTCCCTTCCACACTTCCCTTGTTGGTGATGGACTGGTGCTGAGGGTGATGGACTGGTGGTGAGGGTGATGGACTTGTGGTTAGGGTGATGGACTGATATTGAGGGTGATGGACTGGTGGTGAGGGTGATGGACTAGTGGTGAGGGTGATGGACTGGTGGTGAGGGAGGACTGGTGGTGAGGGTGATGGACTAGTAGACAGGGTGAAGGACTGTTTCCAGAAGTCCTTCTGTGTCCCCTCAGATGAACTCCCTTCCACACTTCCCTTCCTGGTGACGGACTGGTTTTGAGGATGATAAAACACACACACACACACACACACACACACACACACACACACACACACACACACACACACACACACACACACACACACACACAATTCTCTCGTTCCACTGTGGATAATATACATGGAGAGAATTTCGGGGGTCAACGCCCCGAGGCCCCGTCTGAGACCAGACCTCTAGAATATATATAAACACAATTTCCCCAGCACACGTATAATACTTAATATCCAACCTCCGTGGTTCCAGGAGTCCAGCTGTGTGACGTCAGATACTCTCCCTTCCCCAATACCCCCACACTCAACCTTGCATCCCCAGGTCCGTGGTTCCGGGAGTCCATCTGTGTGACGTCTGACGTCACACAGATGGACTCCTGGAACCACGGACCTGGGGATGCAAGGTTGAGTGTGGGGGAAGTGGGGAAGGGAGAGTATGTGCTGTTAACATTTCCCAGTCTAGTATTTAGGGGCTTTTAGGACAACTTATTGAAGTCACACTGCCATTGTAGGTAGGTAACAGGGCATGTAAATCATTGTCCGCAGTTCGATAACCGACAAACAGTGAAAATTTTAAAATGGTGATTATTATAGATTTTCACTGACATTAACCCTGGCTTTCTTATTCTGACGGAAGAGAACCGTTGTAAAGACTTCAACTCGAGGCTACAGGCGGTAACCTCTGACATTTTCCAGTCTGCAAATTTAACAAGTCAGAGGTCTCCATACTAAAGTTTTCACAGCACGGTTGGTAAAGCAGTCTCGCCTTTCCCAGGTCCATGTGTCCGGGAGTCCATCCGTGTCCCCTCAGATGACTGGGGATGATATGCTGTAGAGAGGATCTGTCTTTACTCTAATCGAGACATAGCCTCTTTAAAAACCTTAGACGTAAAATTAGAGCCTTGGTCAGATTGAATTTCACGTGGTATGCCTACTTGAGCAAAGAAGCTTATTAAAGCTCTTACTATATTACTGGAATTAATTTTGGACATTGGGATAGCATCAGGATACCGCGTTGCCATATCTATGATAGTGAAGATATACTGGTTACCCCTTTTTGTGCGGGGCAACGGTCCTACACAATCAATAACTAATCTTTCAAAAGGTTCTTCAGGACATTTTATTGGAAGTAAAGGGGCAGACGCGGGATTGTGCGCCGTTTTGCCTATTATTTGACAAACGTGGCATTTCCGTAGTTTGTCAGCAATATAAGTCCTCATCTGAGGCCAAAAAAAATATTTCCTAATCTTTTTCTCTGTCTTACGAGACCCTAAATGACCTCCCAGTGGATTATCATGTGCTAGTTCAAATACCATATTACGTAAGGACGATGGCACCACTAACAAGTTTCCCTTTGAACTCGAGTCATTATCATTATTTCTCTTCCAAAGAAAACCGTCTTCATCTAAAAGGTAACCTTCCTCTTTATCCTTATTGGTTAAACTTTTATCGTCGTTTAGAGCTATTAGAAATTCTTCTTTATTACATTTTCTAGCTAGGTCCGCAGGGACTTTGTCACCTGTGGGTCTCGACTGAATTGCTTCGCTAAACAGGAAGTTCAAACCTAATTCATCGGACATTTCTAAAGGCTGCTCCATTCCCCACTTCCCCAAGGTCAGCGGTATTCTTGCCGTCCCCAGGATCATGATCCAGGAATCCTTCCGTCTACCACCGGATATGTTCCCTTCCCCACTTACCCAAGGTCAGCCTCAACTGCATGTATTCTTGCCATCCCCAGGTTCATGTATCCAGGAATCCATCCCCTTATATTCCATACCGGGCCATCCTTATATCACACACCAGATCATCCTTATATCACACACCAGATCATCCTTATATCACACACCAGATCAAACCCTTTATATAGCTTCCTTGGATGCTTTACTTTCATAGTTCCTTGATAATGTGAGTAGTCACGAAAGTGCTTGGAATTTCTCTATTCTTATCCTTTTGTAGTTCTGCTTGGTCCTCGTCCGTTTGAATTCTTCTCATCAACTTCACATAATCTGCAAACAGGGACATTTCGGAGTCTATTCCTTCCATTTGTTGTTTACAAATACCAGAAACAGCACCGGTCCTAAGACTGACCCCTGTGGAACCTCGTCACATAGATGGACTCCTGGAACCACGGACCTGGGGATGCAAGGTTGAGTGTGGGGGAAGTGGGGAAGGGAGAGTACGTCAGATACTCTCCCTTCCCCACTTCCCCCACACTCAACCTTGCATCCCCAGGTCCGTGGTTCCAGGAGTCCATCTATGTGACGTCAGACACTCTCCCTTCCCAACTTCCCTCACACTCAACCTTGCATCACCAGGTCCGTGGTGCCAGGAGTCTTCTGTGTTACTGTACTGTATTACTGTTCTGTTCTTCTGTGTAATTGTACTGGTCTTCTGTGTTACTCTACTGTATTACTGTTCTGTTCTTCTGTGTTACTGCACTGTATTACTGTTCTGTTCTTCTGTGTTATTGTATTGTATTACTGTTCTGTTCTTCTGTGTTACTGTACTGTATTACTGTTCTGTTCTTCTGTGTTATTGTAGTGGTCTTCTGTGTTAATGTAGGTTAGGTTAGGTTAGGTTAGGTTAGGTTCTCCCTTCCCCACTTTCCCAGACCCTGGAAAAGTGGAGAAGGGAGAACATCTGAGGGGACACGGATGGACTCCCGGACACATGGACCTGGGAAAGGCGAGAGCACCTTGGGGAAGTGCGGAAGGGGGGGGGGAATATCCGAAGCGGACTCCTGGGAAAGAAGGACGTACTGGTTGCTAAGGCAGACCCTGGGAAAGTGGGGAAGGGAGAACATCTGATGGGACACGGATGGACTCCCGGACACATGCACCTGGGAAAGGCGAGAGCACCTTGGGGAAGTGGGGAACGGAAGGGGGGAATATCCGAGGCGGGCTCCTGGGAAAGAAGGAGAAGCTGGTTGCTAAGGCAGACCCTGGGAAAGTGGGGAAGGGAGAACATCTGATGGGACACGGATGGACTCCCGGACACATGCACCTGGGAAAGGCGAGAGCACCTTGGGGAAGTGGGGAAGGGAAGGGAGGGGAATATCTGAGGCGGACTCCTGGGAAAGAAGGAGATACTGGTTGCTAAGGCAGACCCTGGGAAAGTGGGGAAGGGAGAACATCTGACTGGACACGGATGGACTCCCGGACACATGGACCTGGGAAAGGCGAGAGCACCTTGGGGAAGTGGGGAAGGGAAGGGGGGGGGAATATCTGAGGCGGATTCCTGGGAAAGAAGGAGATACTGGTTGCTAAGGCAGACCCTGGGAAAGTGGGGAAGGGAGAACATCTGACTGGACACGGATGGACTCCCGGACACATGGACCTGGGAAAGGCGAGAGCACCTTGGGGAAGTGGGGAAGGGGGGGGGAATATCTGAGGCGGACTCCTGGGAAAGAAGGAGATACTGGTTGCTAAGGCAGACCCTGGGAAAGTGGGGAAGGGAGAACATCTGAGGGAACACGGATGGACTCCCGGACACATGGACCTGGGAAAGGCGAGAGCACCTTGGGGAAGTGGGGAAGGGGGGGGGGGAATATCTGAGGCGGACTCCTGGCAAAGAAGGAGATACTGGTTGCTAAGGCAGATCCTGGGAAAGTGGGGAAGGGAGAACATCTGAGGGGACACGGATGGACTCCCGGACACATGCACCTGGGACAGGCGAGAGCACCTTGGGGAAGTGGGGAAGGGAAGGGGGGAATATCCGAGGCGGACTCCTGGGAAAGAAGGAGATGCTGGTTGCTAAGGCAGACCCTGGGAAAGTGGGGAAGGGAGAACATCTGACTGGACACGGATGGACTCCCGGACACATGGACCTGGGAAAGGCGAGAGCACCTTGGGGAAGTGGGGAAGGGGGGGAACATCTGAGGCAGACACCTGGGAAAGAAGGAGATGCTGGTTGCAAAGGCAGACCCTGGGAAAGTGGAGAAGGAAGAACATCTGAGGGGACACGGATGGACTCCCGGACACATGGACCTGGGAAAGGCGAGAGCACCTTGGGGAAGTGGGGAAGGGGGGGGGGGAATATCTGAGGCGGACTCCTGGGAAAGAAGGAGATGCTGGTTGCAAAGGCAGACCCTGGGAAAGTGGGGAAGGGAGAACATCTGAGGGGACACGGATGGACTCCCGGACACATGGACCTGGGAAAGGCGAGAGCACCTTGGGGAAGTGGGGAAGGGGGGGGTTTGAATATCCGAGGCGGACTCCTGGGAAAGAAGGAGATACTGGTTGCTAATGCAGACCCTGGGAAAGTGGGGAAGGGAGAACATCTGAGGGGACACGGGTGGACTCCCTGTTCTGTTCTTCTGTGTTACTGTACTGTATTACTGTTCTGTTCTTCTGTGTTACTGTACTGTATTACTGTTCTGTTATTCTGTGTTACTGTACTGTATTACTGTTCTGTTATTCTGTGTTACTCTACTGTATTACTGTTCTGTTCTTCTGTGTTACTGTGCTGTATTACTGTTCTGTTCTTCTGTGTTACTGTACTGTATACTGTCTGTTCTTCTGTGTTACTGTACTGTATTACTGTTCTGTTCTTCTGTGTTACTGTACTGTCTTACTGTTCTGTTCTTCTGTGTTACTGTGCTGTATTACTGTTCTGTTCTTCTGTGTTACTGTACTGTATTACTGTTCTATTCTTCTGTGTTACTGTACTGTATTACTGTTCTGTTCTTCTGTGTTACTGTACTGTATTACTGTTCTGTTCTTCTGTGTTACTGTACTGTGTTACTGTTCTGTTCTTCTGTGTTATTGTAGTGGTCTTCTGTGTTACTGTACTGTATTACTGTTCTGTTCTTCTGTGTTACTGTACTGTTCTTCTGTGTTACTGTACTGTATTACTGTTCTGTTCTTCTGTGTTACTGTACTGTATTACTGTTCTGTTCTTCTGTGTTACTGTACTGTATTACTGTTCTGTTCTTCTGTGTTACTGTACTGTATTACTGTTCTGTTCTTCTGTGTTACTGTACTGTGTTACTGTACTGTGTTACTGTACTGTATTACTGTTCTGTTCTTTTGTGTTACTGTACTGTGTTACTGTTCTGTTCTTCTGTGTTACTGTACTGTGTTACTTTACTGTTCTTCTGTGTTACTGTACTGTCTTACTGTACTGTTCTTCCGTGTTACTGTACTGTATTACTGTTCTGTTCTTCTGTGTTACTGTACTGTATTACTGTTCTTTTCTTCTGTGTTACTGTACTGTATTACTGTTCTGTTCTTCTGTGTTACTGTACTGTTCTTCTGTGTTACTGTACTGTATTACTGTTCTGTTCTTCTGTGTTACTGTACTGTATTACTGTTCTGTTCTTCTGTGTTACTGTACTGTATTACTGTTCTGTTCTTCTGTGTTACTGTACTGTATTACTGTTCTGTTCTTCTCTGTTACTGTACTGTATTACTGTTCTGTTCTTCCGTGTTACTGTACTGTATTACTGTTCTGTTCTTCTGTGTTACTGTACTGTGTTACTGTACTGTGTTACTGTACTGTGTTACTGTACTGTTCTTCCGTGTTACTGTACTGTATTACTGTTCTGTTCTTCTGTGTTACTGTACTGTATTACTGTTCTGTTCTTCTGTGTTACTGTACTGTATTACTGTTCTGTTCTTCATTATCTTTAATATTCTCTGAAGATAGCGTGACCATAGTGTTGGTATTCTAACCTTGCCTTAACTCTCCAGACTGAAGAATAGGTAGTTGAAATGAAGTTAAAATTCTTCATGTATCCTCTGATACAATGATAAAATGATAAGCCTCGATATATAAAAAAAATATATAAAAATGTTTTAGATGGTATGTAGATGAATGGTTCAGAGAACTGACAAGTTGATAAATTAGACACATATGCAACTCTTGGGTATCTTTACTGAGGAAACGTTTAGCCACACAGTGGCTTCCTCAGTCCATATAAAGGAGAATCTTGAAGAACAGGAGGAGAATGAGGTGATGAGTCCCTCAACCTTGAGTCGATGTGGTCAGCATATGAGCGGAGAAGTGGCTTATAAACCGTAGGCAGGAGTGGTGCAGCAGTCGTAGGTGGTGTCACATTTATCCAGTGTGGAAGTAGGTCGTGCCCAAGGGTTAGGCAAGCGAAGAATTCCAAAGTATTAAGATCCCAAGAAGTTGCAGTGTCTGACAGGAATGTAGATTAATAGTTCAGAGAACCGACATGTTGATAAACGACCTACTTCCACATTGAACAAGTGCCCCACCTACGAGTGCTGCACCTCCCCTTTGCCTAGAGTATATAAGCCACTTCTCCGCTCATATGCTGTATTCTATTCAAGATTGATGGACTGACCACATCGACTCAAGGTTGAGGGACTGATTACCTCATTCTCCTCCTGTTCTTCACAATTCTCCTTTATATGGATTGATGAAGCCACTGTGTGGCGAAACGTTTCCTCAGTAAAGATACCCAAGAGTTGCACATGTGTCTAATTTAGATGGTAGTATAAGAAAGTCGCATAATTGATGGGGGATGATGTGTTTGATGATGTGATTTGATGGTGATGATATGTGTGAACGACATCATCCAATGAATGGTTCTGAAACCGACAAGCTAAAAGAATTGAGACATGAAAGTATGGGAATCTTTACTGAGTAAACCTTTCGCCACACAGTGGCTTCTCAGTCTAATACAAAGCAGAAAGGTATAAGGAGGGAGGAATTTGAGGTAATCAGCCCCTCAGTTGGAGTCGGGTGTGTTCAGTCCATCAGACTTGTAGGAAGTACAGCATAGGGCCAGAGAAGCGACTTATATACAGCAGTAGGTGAGCCGAAGCAGGAGGAGGCGGGATCACAGCGGGACCTGCACTAGTATAAGTAGGTCTTCATCCAAAGGTTGGAAAAGTGTTGAAGAATTCTCTGTATCAAAATCCCATGATTTTTGCAGTGTCTGACAGATGTGATGAATGGTTTCGAAAAACCGACTTTGTATGAACTGATGAACCTGTGTGGCGAAACGTTTTTTCCCAGTAAAGATTCCCATTTGGTGCATAAGTCTCTCAATTCTTCAACTTGTCGGTTTTTCAAAACCATTCTTTGGGAATGATGTCGTTCACACATATCATCACCACCAATCACTCATCAAACAAAATTATCACCATTAAATCACATTATCACCATCAATCACATCATCTCCATCAATCACACACCACCATAAAATATGCGACTTTCTTTTTACTCCCATCTAAAACATTTTTAGATTTTTTTTTATATATCAACGCATATCATTGCATAAGAGGATACAAGAAGAATTTTAACTTCATTCCAACTACCTATTCTTCAGTCTCGAGAGATTAGTCCAACCATCGGACGAAGACATACTTACACTAGTGGATGGTCCCACTGTGTTCCCACCTCCTCCTGCTTCCACTGCAGTATGTAAGTCACCTCTTTGGCCCTATGCTGTGACAGACTGATTACCTCACACTCCTCCTTCCGGCTTTGTACTGGACTGATGAAGCCACTGTGTGGCGAAACGTGTATCAATTCTTCGACATCATCCTACACACCATCTCTAATAAAAAATTTAAGCTTTCCCGAAATACCCGATATGCTAAGAAATCAAAATTGTCATTATTATTTGCGACCACTGTCAGCCTCAGAGTTCGTCTTTAAGGTCCACCTATCACTTACTGTGTTTTTTATGCTTTCCTCAGGTCTATGTGTCCAGGAGTCCATCTGTGTCCCCCCAAGGTCTGCCTCAGCAACCAGTATTCTCCTTTTTCCCCGGTCCAATGTGTCCAGAAATCCACTGTGTCCCCTCAGATATTCTCCCTTCCCACTTTCCAAAGGTCTACCTAAGCAACCAGTATCTCCTCCTTTCCCAGGTCCATGTGTCCAGGAGTCCATCTGTGTCCCCTCAGATATTCTCCCTTCCCCACTTTCCCAAAGGGCTGCCTCAGCAACCAGTATCTCCCTTTTTTCCCAGGTCCATGTGTCCAGGAGTCCATCTGTGTCCCCTCAGATATTCTCCCTTCCCCACTTTTCCAAGGTCTGCCTAAGCAATCAGTATCTTCTTCTTTTCCAGGTCCATGTGTCCAGGAGTCCATCTGTGTCCCCTCAGATATTCTCCCCTTCCCCCCTTTCCCCCAAAGGGCTGCCTAAGCAACCCGTATTCCTTCTTTCCAGGTCCATGTTGTCAAGGAGTCCTTTTGTCCGCCTCAGAAAATTCTCCCATCCCATTTCCCAAGGTTTGCCTGAGCAACCCGTATCTCCTTCTTTTACAAGTCCATGTGTCCAGGAGTTAATCTGTGTCCACTCAGATGTTCTCCCTTCCCCACTTTCCCAAGGTCTGCCTCAACAACCAGTATCTCCTTCTTTTCCCGGTCCATGTTGTCAGGAGTCCATCTGTGTCCCTCAGATATTCTCCCCTTCCCCACTTTCCCCAAAGGTCTGCCTGAGCAACCAGTATCTCCTTCTTTCCCAGTCCATGTGTCCAGGGGGTCAATCTGTGAACCCCAGATTGTTCCCCCTCCCCCCTTTCCAAGGTCTGCCTAAGCAACCAGTATCTTCTTCTTTCCCAGGTCCATGTGTCCAGGAGTCCATCTGTGTCCCCTCAGATATTCTCCCTTCCCCACTTTCCCAAGGTCTGCCTGAGCAACCAGTATCTCCTTCTTTCCCAGGTCCATGTGTCCAGGAGTCCATCTGTGTCCCCTCACATGTTCTCACTTCCCCACTTTCCCAAGGTCTGTCTAAGCAACCAGTATATCCTTCTTTCCCAGGTCCATGTGTCCAGGAGTCCATCTGTCCGCCTCAGATATTCTCCCATCCCCATTTTCCCAAGGTCTGCCTAAGTAACCAGTATCTCCTTCTTACCCAGGTCCATGTGTCCAGGAGTCCATCTGTCCGCCTCAGATATTTTCCCTTCCCCACTTTCCCAAGGTCTGCCTAAGCAATCAGTATCTTCTTCTTTCCCAGGTCCATGTGTCCAGGAGTCCATCTGTCCGCCTCAGATATTCCCCCTTCCCCACTTCCCCAAGGTATCCTCGCCTTTCCCAGGTTCATGTGTCCAGGAATCCATCCGTGGGCCCCCGGATGTCTCCCCTTCCTCACTTCCCTTAGGTTATTTTCCAGTCTCAGCCTTCCCCAGGTTATGTATCCCGAAGTCAGCTCAGCCACCCTCAGTGATCTAGCTAGTTTGAAAAACGGGTTTTCTTGTCTAGCTGGTATACGATAGAGACTGTCCAGGTAGATGGAATTACAGGAGGGGGACAAGCAGAAAACTGCGTCCTGTAATTACTCACCAAGACAGCCTAGCCCCCCAGATGTTCTTCCCTTCCCCACTTTCCCAGGGTCTGCCTTAGCAACCAGTATCTCCTCCTTTCCCCGGAGTCCGCCTCAGATATTCCCCCCCTTCCCTTCCCCACTTCCCCAAGGTGCTCTCGCCTTTCCCAAATCCTTCCGTCTACCGCAGGATATCTTCCCTTCCCTACTTACCCAAGGTCAGCCTCAACTGCATGTATTCTTGCCTTGCCCAGGTTCATGTATCCAGGAATCCATCCGCTCGCTCCCGGATGTCTCCCATTCCCCACTTACCCAAGGTCAGCCTCAACAACAACCTTCCTCAAGTTCATGTATCCAGGAATCCATCCGCTCGCTCCCGGATGTCTTCCCTTCCCCATTTCCCTAAGGTCGGCGGTGCCTTCCCCGGATCAGTGTCTCCAGGAATCCACTTATGTCACCTCAGGTGAACTCCCTTCCCGCCCCAGATATTCCCCCCCCCTTCCCTTCCCCACTTCCCCAAGGTGCTCTCGCCTTTCCCAGGTCCATGTGTCCGGGAGTCCATCCGTGTCCCCTCAGATGTTCTCCCTTCCTCACTTTCCCAGGGTCTTCCCTTCCCCACGTCCCTAAGGTTAGCCTCAACAACAACCTTCCCCAAGTTCATGTATCCAGGAATCCATCCGCTCGCTCCCGGATGTCTTCCCTTCCCCATTTCCCTAAGGTCGGTGGTGCCTTCCCTGGATCTGTGTCTCCAGGAGTCCATTTATGCCACCTTAGTGGACTCCCTTCCCCACTTCCCCAAGGTCAGCGGTATTCTTGCCGTCCCCAGGATCATGTATCCAGGAATCCTTCCGTCTACCGCCGGATGTCTTCCCTTCCCCACTTACCCAAGGTCAGCCTCAACTGCATGTATTCTTGCATTGCTCAGGTTCATGCATCCAGGAATCCATCCGTTCGCTCCCGGATGTCTCCCCTTCCCCACTTGCCTAAGGTCAGCCTCAACAACAACCTTCCTCAAGTTCATGTATCCTGGAATCCATCCGCTCGCTCCCGGATGTCTTCCCTTCCCTATTTCCCTAAGGTCGGCGGTGCCTTCCCCGGATCAGTGTCTCCAGGAGCCCACTTGTGTCACCTGAGTGGACTCCCTTCCCCACTCCCCCAGAGCAGCGGTGCCTTCCTGGATCAGTGTCTCCAGGAGTCCACTAGTGTCACCTCAGGTGGACTCCCTTCCCCACTTCCCCAGAGTCAGCGGTTGCCACCCTCAGTGACCTCGCTGCATGGAATCTCGGTCTTGTCTAGCTGGTCTACGGTAGAGACTGTCCAGGTGGGTGGAATTACTGGAGGTGACACACACAGAAAACTGCGTCCAGTAATTACATCCACCAAGACAGCCGCGACCGTAGGTCAGCTAGACGCCACCAAGCTGCCTCACAGTTCCGCCACCTCGGAGAGGCTAATTAACGTAAATTTTGGAAATCCTTTTATGTTACACTATGAAAATATACGAAGAACAAGTTGATTTTTACTTATTTAGCTGTTTAAAAGTATTTGTGAGTGTTTTATTATTGCAGATGAATTCCCAAGTGTTGGTTAATTTGTCCACCACCATCATAACTGTCTTAAATATTACACTGCTTTCATTTTTGTATATTTATCCGTCTTTTACATTTGGCACTCAAAGCCTAACAAGCGCAGAATTACTTTCATAACAATATATAAGTACTTTCACAAATATTTATACGTTTAAACACATTCACCTTACTCATACATCATTATACATACACTTGCATACATAAGAAACCACACACAATTCCATGTACTACAAATACGCACACAACAATGTACACAGTTATCTGCTATCACTATAATATGTCTGAGATCACACATACATACATACAAAACATGTCGCCTCCAAAGCCCATCCCACGAACACTTATGTACACATACATGTGTACACATTCTCATAGACGTACATGTACTCGTCCACATGATTAAACAATGTAGAAGACACAATATAAGGGAAATTTAGATATGATTATATGCTTCAATATTCAGAATATATAAGACAAAAAAAAATGTTGGTTTACAGTATTTTGAGAACATTCTTTATGTAACTTGTGAATATTTAAAGATGTGACACGACTGAGGCACTAGTGGAGGACTGTGTGTCATGTGTACTGTTATGCAGGGTTCTGCATGACATTGTAATGTATATACAGTGGAGAAGTGTGCCATAATAATAGATGAATGTTATAATTGTAAAGAATAATTTTATAATTCATAATGTGCATTTGGGGGCACTGTAAAGTACTCTAACTGTAATTATAAAGAAATCCTGCTAGGGATTTATTTTCCAAGGGTGTTTGGGTATGCGGAGTGAGCGTGGCTGGGAGAGTCACGTGGGGTCAGCATGGCGTGGAGGCTGGCGTCGGAGATCCTGTGTATTTGAGCTAAGTTTGTAGTCGGTGTACTCCTTTTGTTGAGCTAACCCAAGCCATAGGCTCTTCTATGGCTTACCTGTATATTCACCAGGCTCTGACATGGCCAGGATGCTGTGGGGGAGTGAGGAAATACGAAATGGGGTTTGTAGTGGAGTAGAGACGCCTGGCGGTGACTAGGCCTAGTGTTATGGTGGATGGACCTCTAGCCAGCTGTTTCTTGTTGTATCCTCATTTGGGCATTTAGGATTAAGGTGTTTCTAGAGTGTGTATATAGTGTTATGTTGAATAAATAGATATATTTTCCTAACTGGGATTTTTACCTAACCCTCTGTTAACCAACCCATGGAAGTATACATTCTGGTTTAGCGCTTTCTGTTTTGACTGGGATAGCCCTGGGTGGCCTGTTTATGCTTGAGATGTGTGTAACTTTTTCCTTTGACCTTAGACAAAGCTCAAGCCCCCAGCCATCCCACATTTCTGCGTAACATGTACATGTTATTATGTACATATTAAATACACGTGTTGTGTATGTGTGCCATGTGTACATGTGTGTTGATGATTGTCATGTGTACATGCTGTGTGTTGATGATTGTCATGTGTACATGTTGTGTGTTGATGATTGTCATGTGTACATGTTGTGTGTTGATGATTGTCATGTGTACATGCTGTGTGTTGATGATTGTCATGTGTACTTGTTGTGTGTTGAAGATTATCATGTGTACATGTTGTGTGTTGATGATTGTCATGTGTACATGCTGTGTGTTGATGATTGTCATGTGTACTTGTTGTGTGTTGAAGATTATCATGTGTACATGTTGTGTGTTGATGATTGTCATGTGTACATGATATGTACAAATTAAATACACGTGTTATTGTGTATGTGTGCCATGTGTACATGTAAATTGATGATTGTCATGTGTACGTGTCATTATGTACACATTAATACACGTGTTATAATGATGACCTTACAGAGAGGATTCGGAATTTAAGTGTACCACATGACTTTGGTGAGTTTTAATGTCACAGCGTTGTTTACCAAAGTCCCTGTCCCTGATTTGCTAACGTATATTTAAGAGGAATATAATTATTGAACTTAATAAGAGTTGTGTTATGAACTGGAAATTCGTATTTGAAGGTAGATACTATGTTCCAAAAAGATATGGCCATGGGAAATGTTCTTAGCCTCTTACTCACCATCGTGTAAATAGAATTCTATGAGACTAGACTTTTTAAAGATATCTTCCCTAGGATAGCTAAGTAGTTCATAAGTAGATGATGTTCTTTGTCTCTGGCCTAGACATCACGATATTGATGAGTTTCTAGACTTAACAGTTTTAGTATCCACAATTAAATCCATAACAGAGCACGAAGCAGACAACAGTTTGCCTTTCTTAGATGTTTTTATCCAGCATGTTGACAGGAAACGTAAATTTAGTGTTCAGAAAGTCAAATAATGTGTCGTCATACACTTATAATATTTCACTCCTGAGGCTAGGGTTATAACGAGTGTTTTCCTTAAAATATTCATTACAGCTTAGCATATTTGTAGCCCGAAGTATTTAGTGAAATTAATAAGGAATTCAGCATACCTACAAAATTGAGAGATCTTATGGATTTTGATGAGGTGTTATTGTCAGGTAAAAATACTATCTACAGGACAGAACTTAGAGAAGTACCTTCCAGGAAAAATGTATTGATTTTGCCTTAAAATGAGAATCTGGTCAGCCTGCGTGGTGCATTGAAAATACTCAATACAAATATTGTCTTCAAGAAACATTGGAGAGTGAAGCAGAAGCTAATTAAGAATGTACTCTATTAGGCCTGGTTATACAGACCACCTGGGTGAATCTTGATCAATGAGGCTATTGGTGACGGCACGTAATAATTTGCTTGAACATACTCCAGCCTTCTTTACTCATACCCTAATGGGAAGTAGAGAAGTCGCTGCTTCTCAGTGAAGATCGCTTGTTCCAGTGATTTTATGAAGGTCAACAACATTTAACTGTTTAAGCATGTCATCACTCAAGCAGAGGCAGCAATAAAACTTCCGTGACGCTCTAAACCAAGACAATTTCACTGCTCCTTCCTACTTAAACACTATTCTATACAGTCTGCGTCTATAAGACCATAAATAAAATTACATAAGAAATAACTCTGGATAGACATGTTACAGTAGAAAAAACAGCATAGTAAATATTAACACAGTTCCATATCTCTTCTTTAAGCTTAAATTCACAGACGTAACACAACGCTTACACAGACGAATCTAAGGAGAGTTATTGTAGAACACAGAATTAATACAGTAACTAAACACTGGAAATCCCATGTTCAAAACTGAATATGAAATTCAATTCAATGGAATTCAGTGGATATGAACCTAATAAGTTATATAAGTGTAACACCACTGTGCCGGTACCATTGTATGATCATACCAATCTATATACCTTGATATACAGTGCAACTCGTATGTTAAGTCCATATCTGTTTGACAAACACATGCCATTAACATATGGGAATCCATGCTACATATCCGTCTGTCTGAAGATGTATCTGAAGCTGTATTACGCACGTTATCGCCTCACTAGCTTTAAAGTAAATTATTATTATTTTCACCAGGAAGCACAATACAGGTAGCAGGTCACACAGTACCAGGAAAATGAGAGGATATCAGGTTTAATCGTAGGAACGGAACAGCACTCTCTCATATTCAGATTTTTTTCTACATACACTCACCACACTCTCAGCAACCCACACTTTTTCCTACTCTCGTTGTTCGATTGTGAATGTGCTAATCTATCGGTATCATATACTTACTGTAACGACCGCACCATCACACACTCACACAATCATTGTACGACATTCGTTATCACTCTCTCACTATCACACTTTCCGTATTACACAATAGCCTGCACTATCACCTTTCACAATAACATCACTCACTCTACTTCTTAATATCATAAACAGAAAATAACTCATCACTCATGTAAATAATACAGTCTATTTCCTTTTATACTAGTTCTTGCTATCACGCTCACTTTTACACTCACACTCACATACTATAGAACTCGTGAAACTGTTACACCATACCTCTATCACTGTCCCTTACTGTAAGTCACTATTCGCTGCTCACCAGACACCTTGAGTAGCATTTGGGTGTCGCAAGAGGTCATTCCCAAGAGTTATATTGTCTTGCATGACGCTAGTGGGGCTCTTCATTTCCACTTACTGTGGGATTCCCCTCGTAAATCACCACGGTATATCCCAGAGGTATACTACGACTGGTTACTGAGATAAACGTGTTGATTCCTAGTGTAAAATTAAAAGTTATTCCCGTGAGTTATTAAGGTTTATAGTGAATTTTGTTATGGTTGATTATCATGTATTATTTTTTTTTTTACAGGAAAACTGTAGATTATTAAATATGTTATTTACGATTGATTTCCACAAGTATTAGTTATTTCTTAGTGACTAATGACTGCTGTCCACGGTACAATTCAACTGATTGTCGTGATTTGTAATTGTTTTAGCCGATGGTAAATTGCACTAGTGAGCATATTAATTTGGATGGTGATGAAATAAGACAGTGATTTGGAAAATTAATATTCATTTGAAAAATACACGGCAATGATGACACAAAACTGGTTTAATAAGAGACGTGACTACCCTTTGTTTTTATAAGCATTGCTACACACTGTGGCATAGAAACGATCAATGCTGAACACATTTTGGCAAGTTCTTCGTCGTGGTACCAAGTCCTAATAACAACAGCAATTAGTTTCTCCACAGTTGAACAGTCCTGTTCCGCGATCCTGCGTTTGGTTATTACCAATAAATTCTCAATCGGGTTGAGGTCAGGAGAGTTTCCTGGCCAATTTAGAATGCTTAGCCTCCTCTCTTCGGAGAATGTCAGCATTTTCCTGGAAGTGTGGCATACCTGGAGTATACCTGGAGAAAGTTTAGGGGGTCAACGCCCCCGCGGCTCAGTCTGAGACCAGATCTCGTGGTGGATCAGGATCTGTTCAACCAGGCTGTTATTGCTGGCCGCAAGCAAACTGGCGTACGAACCACAGCCCGGATGGTCAGGTACTGACTTAAGGTGCCTGTCCAGCGCCTCTTGAAGACAGCGATGGGTCTGTTGGTGATCCCCTTATATATGCTGGGAGGTAGTTGATAGTCTTGGGCCCCTGACGCTTTGTTGTATTGTCTCTCAGTGTACTCGTGGTGCCCCTGCTTTTCATTGGGGAAATATTGCATCTCCTGCTGAGTCTTTTGCTTTCATAGGAAGTGATTTTCTTGTGTAAGTGTGGAACTAATCTCTCTAGAATTTCCAATGAATATTATCATGTATCTTTCTCTTGCCTGCATTCCAAGGAATACAAATCAAGGGACTTCAACCGTTCCCAGTAATTTACGTGCCTTATCGTACTTATGTGTGCCATGAAAGTTCTTTGTACACTCTCCAGGTCAGCAATATTGCCAGCCTTGAAGGGGGTAGTTAGTGTACATCAGTATTCCAGCCTAGAGAGAGCAAGCAATTTGAAGAGATTCATCATAGACTTGGCGTTCCTAGTTTTGAAGGTTCTCATTATTCATCCTATCATTTTCCTAGCAGATGAGGTAGATACACTGTTGTGGTCTTTGAGGCGAGATCCTCTGACGTTATCACTCCCAGGTCCTTCGCATTACTTATTCGGCTCCATTGTATGGTTAGAATTTGTTCATAACCCTGATACAGCTTTAATTTCTTAAAGTTTTCCATATACGAGTAGTTGAAATTTCTCTACATTGATCTTCAGTTTGAGTGACCCATTTGAAGATTTGGTTGATATCCGCTTGGAGTCTTGCGGAGCAAGATCCTGCTGAAAAATGCTTTCTCCATCAGGAAAGTCTATCTACAATGGGAAACAAATGAGGTGCCAGTATTGCCTTGTATTTCTGTTTTCATTGTTTCCTCAACAATAACAAGCCGTCTAAGGCCTTTAGCAGTAACACTGTCCCAAAACATTCTAGGTGGATATTTTGGCGCTTGTTTAATGTGTCCATTCCGAAGAGGTTCGCCTTTAATATGTCCCCCTCCCACTAATGTAGTCATGTACTTCAGAATGCTCCTCATCTGAAAATATAACTTTTCTCCATTCATCTGTCGTCCATCATTCATGATCGACTGCCCAACAGCCGCTATATCTTCAATAATTTCTTCAATATTTTTTCTTTTCCGGCTTTCTGACAGTTATGACAACTTCAAGGAGCCTTCGTTGAACAGTTGAAAGAATCAGCCTTTTTGCCAGCTGAAGCCAAATCTCTCTATAATCTTTGCTGTTTTCTTAGGGGATCTTTCATACTATATTTTACGATAACCTTGTCATCGTGAGGTGTTATCTTGTGTTTTCTGCCTCATATTCCTCGATGCAGCACTCCACAATCACCAGTGTCGTCAGCTCTCTTCAGAATCAGACCAACAGTTGACTTTGCTAGGCCGAAATTTTCTGCAATCTGTCTAAAAAACATATCAGCATGTTTTCTTAGAGCTACAATACTTGCACGCTTCCTAGGTGTAACATCCATCATGAATTTCAGCAGTAAGAGCTACAGTACTTACACACTTCCAAGATGTAACGTCCATCATTAATTTCGGAAGCAATCAAGAATTGAAGGGGAGAATTTGGTTAAACCACATCCAAATGAATTCTCCTTATTAGCTTTACATCGTCTGCAAAAAAGGACACATCTGAGTCTGTCCCTTCAGTCATGTCACTCACATATACGAGCAACAGCACAGGTCCCAGGAATGACCCCCTGTGGAACCTTTGTTAATGAACTCTTGGTCCAAGGTGTTTGACAAAAGTTGATTTTTGGAGGTGGAGGGGAAGATGAGAAGAGGGGTATGGGAAGAGGATGAAGGAAGTGAGAGAAGGTGAAGGGAGTAGGGAGAGTGTGGGTCAGGGAGTTTGGAGCCTGAGAGCGCTTTTTCATTCGATTTGTTTCCAAAAAAATCACACCTGAGTGCTCTCCCAATATTCACTTACCTTTGGACCCCCAATATATTCACGCCTTAGTGTGACCACCCAATATATCACGCCTTCTGTGACCCCCAATATTCACACCTTAGTGTTAACGCCAATATTCACACCTTAAGTTTGACTCCCAAATATTCACACCTTAGTGCAGACCTCCAAGAGTCACACCTTAGTGTAACACCGCAATATTCACACCATAATGCAACCCGTCATACAGTCCGCCCATCGTCCTCGGAGAACACTTGAAAATCCACACCTCAGATGTACCCCCCACGAAATCATCCCCCCAAAATGCAAATCGACAGCGCCGCCTATTTTTCCCTACTCCTACTGTAAAGATAATATCACAATGTAACATTTTAACTCCCTTCGGAAAACTAAAATTGACTCTGTGACTATCACAAACATGAGTTTATATAGTCGATTAATTACAACACTCATTATAACACTAAGTACATTTTTCTGCGAACACGTCCCCTCCTACAACGGTAGGGCACTTTTCAGTCGAAAACCAATGAAATATATAATGATATACTATACCGACAAGATTATGACTTAGCAAGTGGGTAAAATGTACACGTGCATTTTCTTAATACTGAAGACATATCGCCATCCAGTGACTTATCAATACAATACTGAACATAAAACGGAAGACTTAAGCAATTTCGAAATTACGCCCTCACAGTTTGGTAGAATTATGTAAACGGACAGTAGAAGATGGAGGTAGTCTTCTAGTTCCACCCACCTAGAAGCAGGTGTTGAGCACCACAGGCTTGTTGAGTAGGTGTACACAAAAGATGGGCACTTATATTGGAGGTCAGATGAGAAACAGCAGTGAAAGCCCTGTCACTGGTAGTGCTGCATCCCCAGTGCAAGCGTGTCATGCCCAATAATAACCAGAGGTTAGCAAGTAGGATTCGGAGATGCACCCTCTACCAGGATTCTCTACGATATTCCTAGTCTGACAAACTGTATAAATTTATACACTGCCAACGAGCATTTAAAGAAACAGATGGAAATTGAAAACACAAATGAGTAACAGGACTAAGAAGTATTCCGTCGGCGTTAGTGGTTCAGGAAGCTGAACGATCTGGAGAGAGGAGCGCAAGACGCAGGATCCATTATACTTTTAAGGAATGGTAGGGAAAAAATTTTTTTCGAAGCCAGTAGAGTAAACCCCAGTAGCAGCTAGCGAAAAGGCAGAGCCCAAACCCGAGACTCGACCCCTAACACTACACATAAGTGAACACAAAGTAAATACAAACACTAAAAAAAGAAACATAGACATACGAAAAACACACACATTCTAAGAAACACTCAAAACACGCATACAAACACCACAACAAATCAAGTTGATAAACGACATGTAAAACAACACACACATGTGCGCCCACACACACACAATTGGAAGCTGAAAGCCCAGATGAGTCATAGGGATGTTAGGAATATTTCCTTAGTCTTAAAGTTGTCAGGAAATGGAATAATCTGGAGAGTGAAGTAGTGGAAGCAAGTTCCATAAATCCCTTTTTAAGAAGAGGTATGACAAAGATCATGGAGCAGGGAGAGAGTGAATTAGTATCGACCAGTAAAGAGGCGGGGCCAGGAGCTGTGAACTGACCCATGCAACCACATATAGGTGAGTACTTTATGGGTGAGTACAAACACACACGTGGCGGAATGGGTCGTTTTATAACACTAGCCAAAAGAAAAATAAAAGTTAATTCGCTTCCAAATTTTATTTGAAGGTATTTAGGGTATTTTGTGGTTGTGAATTCAATAATGAGAGTAGGTTTTTCAAATTGGCTCAGTTTGGATATTGCATCTCTACTCCCAATTAACAGGGAACTTAGCCATAACGCATGTATATGTTTATGTAGTGCCCCACTGAATATACAGATAGCTTCAATAATGGTTATAATTTTATTTTTAAATTTTTTAAATTTTTTTAACGAAAGAAGTTGTACCAACAATGACCACGTTACAATACTGCGACATTTTATTTTGTTATTTTTTTCCAGATAAAAATGAATTCTTCATGAAGAATCTGCTTAAACAATCCCCGTGCATTTGCTACATTAGTGGCGAATACTCTTTGCAAAACAAAGAAAAAAAATACAGATTTCGTAAAACAAGCTTTTCTTTCTTTTTTTGGGAGTGGTGCTCTTCATATGGTCTGCAAAACCTGTGTAGAATAATTAAGACAGTGGAAAATTAGGTAAAGGAAAATTTTTAAATTTGGGTGTGTCTATTGTGTGAGAGAGCCGAAGAACCGAGATTGCTATTGCTGTATGGTGCATGTGAAATTTTCAATCGGGCTCAAGTAAGTAAGTTTAAAATATCATGAACTTGGAGACAGCAAGGAACTGTGGCACGCATTGAAGAAGTACTAAACATGTCTAAACAATGCCCCGACCATTTCCCTTATCAGATGTTGAAGTAATCAGGTTTAGGGCGTAAACAGGTTGACAGCGTAGAAGTGAGTATGAAGTTTAAACATTTCAAACCCCAGCATTCTCCAGGAAGAACTTAATGATCGGACAGTGACCTCAGTCGTCAAAACAAGCATCAGATTTTTAGCATCCAGACTAAAAGAATGAACTGTCTACAACAAAAGTTAAAATTTTGCTTATCGGACAACAGGAGGTTCAACTCCTTCCTTACATCACTAAGATGAAAAACTTGTGTTTCTGCAATAATTTCCCTAAGTTATTCCAAATGGGACTTAAATATCGACTAGGAGATTGGCGGCTGTTTATAGACAACTCTGTATAATTTTTTTAAATTTGTCTTATTGAACAATGGTAACCAATATGCATCTCTTCCAATTTGCTCACTCAACAAAACTGTACTGCGGACCAACAGAAAAGAAAAATTTTTACAAACAACGTTTTTGTGTGCAGTAAAAGTGATATTTTAAATTATCTTACTATGTTAATCTGTTATTATATAAAATGAAGTGTAGTATGTATTACATGATTTGACGTTCCATGATCAAAAAATAATTTTTTCACATCTATCTTTCCTGAATGGGAAAATAAATTTATCAAAACTAGAGCCAATCATGCAAAACCGATGACATAATCGGACTCAGCACCACAGACTTATTCTAGAGTTGATGTAATATCATTGGCCAGAAAAAGTGTTCACCAGTGGTGTCCCTGTCCACAGGCAATGTGCAGCTAATTAGCAGAATAAAAAACACACGAGGAACAGGTAAGCCTGCATGGGCAGCAAGAATGGTAAGTAGGCCTGGCCCGACAAATGGGCTTATGGAGCCTAATCCCGAAGTACGGTCTGAAGTTTCGGGGGACAAAGAAAAGACGACAAAGAGCATTCTAAGCCTCTGGGGCCACTTTAACCAAATAAATGGGTGCAGCATTGGGCCCACCTAGC
>NW_026488276.1:0-23181 GCF_026875155.1 Cherax quadricarinatus | reverse complement strand
TAAAAACGGAAAACTAAGCAAATTTCAGGAAGTAATGTAAATCCAATTAATCCATTCCAGACACCCAAAATATTAAAAAAAAAAAATACTTTGAAGGGAATAACTATAGTTTTCTACAAAAAACAATGGAAATAAATATAAATGACTAATGAAATGGATAATGAACATTTAACATCACTTTTACCTTTATTGAAGACTTTTGTTGGTGTATGGAAGATGGTGAGGGGGGGAGAGGGAGAAGTTATCTCTATCACCATCACTACCACCTCTACCAATGAGAAACAAGCCAAACTGACTCAGAATGCATGGGATGCTTTGTAGGGGCGCAGCTGGACATCTTCAGTATGGCGGACCACTGTCAACTTGATAAAAACCCGGGGGTGATAAATGAAGACGGGGACAAAATTTTGACGAAAAAAGTCGTCGAAAACCGAATTTCATGAAAACCAAGGTTCCACTGTATTTACCTTTGAGCCCTCACTGACTATGGAGTCCAGTTCATTATTATTATTATAATCAAAAAGAAGTGCTGAACCTACAAGGGTCATACAGTGCCGAGTCCAATTCTTATTATTTTAACTGCCATAGAAAGAGTTAAAGCTTTAGGGGGGTCATACAACACTTGGGAAATGAGTGGTTATCAAGTTTGATCTAAGGAAAGGGTAGCTCCAGTTTCTTGGATTACGAGCCCTTCACTAGCATCAAGGTATGAATGTAGTGGATTCATAGCATCCCTACTGTCAGTAGAATTCTTTAGTGATAAGATAGTCACAGGGAAGTAATGAATACAAATTTCAGATGTTAAGACTCAAGTCTCTAAGGTTCAGTATTCATGACCCGACAACACTTGGATCCATTCCAGGGGCAGTGGAGGTCTGCCCATTGAGACCCCAGGAGTTAGTGTAAATTCAAGGTACTATAATATACAAATCAGAATATGGGAGGAAGATTGATAGCCCACCATTCATCTTGGAGGTCCTTCAATGACTCGCCAGTTCCTGTTGATAGTTAAAGGGGACTCAAGTTATACTTCAAGGGCAGGCTTCCTCCAGTGTCATGCATTTCATATTCTCAGTTTTACCTCTTCAACAATTCTTTATTTATAGTTTCAGATCTTATTAGGAAGCGAGTCTTTTACCAAGTCCCCCTTGATCAAGACTTCCATTTTCCAAGTGATTTACTAGGTTTTAGTTATGCATTATGATCTTAAGACTGCTCTATGAATTTTTACTCAAGGCTGTTGCCCACTCAACAACAGCCTTGAGATACAGGTCTTTTCAGCATTTGTCTAGCATTTAGATGAAAATCCCAATAGCAGTGGTCACATTTCAGTCAGCAGGTCAAGTATAAATTGAGATAAAAAAGCTTGTACCAGCACAAACTCTTCAAACGTTGGTAGTGTAGTTCAGCATAGCCAGAATTTATCGACAGATCCTCCCAGACAAGCACTTTGCTTGTTGTCAACGTCCTAAACTTCCTTTCTCCTCTCCCATGCCACTAAGTATGAGAAATGAAACAACCAACGTAGTGTTATTTGTGACTCCTTTCTTCTCTCCTGGCTCCCAACAAAAAAACGTGTACCTACCTCAGGTATTAAGAGTGTACCAGCTCTTTTGCTTAGATCAATGATTCTTCTCCTGGATCCCTATAGAGGTGATTTGTGTAATGAGGTCTGTCCTAAAAGAATCTACAGAGATCAGTTTCCCACAAGCTTTCCCTTCCACGCCCCAAGTCCCGCCACAATGACGAACGCTATATGGTCCAGTCACATTACTGGGCATTAGTCCTCCACTATTCCACTGAATTCTCATTCATTCAAAAATACACGATTAACTCTATTTCTTCGGGATAATAAAATATAACATGGAAAGTAGAATGGTCATGGTTTTACAACATCTCAAAAGTTGAATTAGACATATTTAAACATTATTATTATTATAATAATAAAAGAAGCGCTAAACCACAAGGCTAAACAGCGCTGACCTATTATCAGCATAATCAAAATATAGTGCGACTTTGGTTCCTTTTGATTTATTTTAAAAAGAAATAATAAATAATAATACTAATAAAATATAATATTATTAATAATCAAAAAGAAAGCGCTAGCCACAAGGGACTATACAGCGATGCAGGCAGGAAGGAAGCGAGGGCATCAGGTGGCAAAAGGGAGATGGATGAGTAATAGGTTACGGATAACAGCGGGGTAGTGGATGGTGAAAGGGTAAAGGGCAGCAAGAGACTGAACTAGAAAGGGCTGAGGGGAGTGCGAAAAGTATCATCAGAGTTTGTGGAGTAAATCAGTCGTTGTCAAGAAGTCAATGAGAGAGTCAGGATTAAAGGAGGGTCCATCAGCAAGAAGGGAAGGTAAAGAGAGAGTAGTAGAACGAAGACGACGTTGGAGGTAAATTCTGCGTGCTCGTTGATAGAGAGGGCAGTCTAACAGAATGTGGCTAATCGATACTGGAACTTGACACTGCTCACAGAGAGGAACAGGGTGCCTCTCCATGAGATACCCATGAGTAAGACGAGTGTGGCCAATGCGAAGGCGGGAGAGAGTGGTCTCCCAACCTCGGCACTGATGACAAGAAGACGGCCAGTAACCTATGCTCGGTTTAATAGAATGAAGTTTGTTACCGAGCAGAGTTGACCAACGTTGTTGCCAACGGGTGCGAAGGTGGGTAGCTATTGCAGCAAAATAGTCCAGAAATGGAACACCTCGATAGGAAATTGGTAGGTCATGTACTGCTGACCGCGCAGCAGTGTCTGCCTGTTCATTGCCCTGTACGTCGACATGACCAGGGACCCAACAAAAAACAATATCTTTATGTTTGGTAGAGATACGGCGTAGCCAAAGTTGGATACGGAGAACTAGGGGATGAGATGTATCAAATTTTCGTATAGCCTGTAGAGCACTAAGGGAGTCTGAGACTACTACAAATGATGACACAGGCATAGATGCGATACGAATAAGTGCTGCAAGAATGGCATACAGTTCAGCAGTAAAAATGCTAGCTGAAGATAGTAAATGCCCCGCACGACGCTGTCCGGAAACACTGCTGCGAATCCGACGCCGTCTGAAGACATAGAGCCATCTGTTTACACAGCGGTGGCATGAGAATGGGAGTGGAAGTTGATCATGAAAAAGAGAGCGGGAAGCCACGTAGGCATTGAGCTTCGAGTAGGGAGTGGAAAGAACAGACCCGAACAGCTGGAACTTCCCAGGGGGTAGGGAAAAGTGAGATGCTACAATGAACATAAAAGGGTGGTAACTGAAGGGAAGACAAGAGTGAATGTAAGGCGAAGAGAAAAGGGAACGGAGCAAACAGGGGCTGGTCGAACTGAATACAGAATGTCTAACTAATAACGGTGACGCAATCTAATAATGGAAGGATTGTGTAAGATCGTGAGAGCGTACATAGTAGCGAAGGTGCAATGGGCATCACGGCATCAGACAAGGGATGGAACATTCCCTTCTGTATAGAGGCTTCAACAGGAAGAGCGAAAAGCACCAAGGCACAAACGTAATTCCCTTGGTGATGGATAGAGTTAAGGCTCGAAGAGTAGCAGGAAGGCCGCGGAATAAATCTAGTCCCCATAATCCGAGTTTCGGATAAAACGGGCTGAATGTAGGCGAAGCAGAGTTCGACGATCAGCCTCCCCAGAAAGATAGTCAAGGGTTTTTAAAGAAGGAATTAGTCCGGCGTGACAAGTTTTTGCCTTCAGAGAGGTAATGTGAGGTTTCCCGGATACAAGTGTGTGGGGGGGGTAAGGGGGGCGTCGGTCAAAGAGAAGGCCTATAAACCTGACTGTATCACGTTGGGGATACGATCGGGATCCTACAGAGATAACAAAGGAAGATCGGAGATAACAGAGCGTCTAGTGAAAGTAATTTGGTGAGTTTTTGGTACTTGAAAATTAAACCCAATGCGTGGTGGCCCAAGTGGGAAACACGGTACGACAAACATGCTGGAGAGAAACTGCAGATAAGATGACATTCATGCCGCCTGCACAAGCAATAGCGAAGTAAACAACATAGAGTGATGACCAAATATTGGGTGGAGAACACAGAGGCAAATCATTTATAGCAAGGAGAAACAGTGTTGTGCTTAGAACACATCCTGAGGGACACCTTCCAGCTTGGAGAAGTCCGTAGAAATAACATTATTGACACGAACACGGAAATGTCTGTCAGTTAAAAAGTTCTTAAGGAAAGATTGTAGATTGCCTCGGAGGCCCTAAGGAATGGGCCACTGGGGCCAAAATAATATACCTCAATTTGTGTCAATGCCTTCTCAAGGTCAAAAAATATGGCAATAACTTGAGTGATTATTATAAATGCATTTACGAACATACGTATCCAAGCGTAGTAAGGGGTCTATGGTAGAACGACCCTTACGAAAGCCATAATGACTAGCGGAGGAGACTGTTGTGTGTCTCTAAATACCACATTAAACGTCGATTTACGAGACGTTCTGTCACTTTGCAAACTGCACAATAAGAGCGATGGGGCGATAGTGGGAGTATCATGTCCTGTAGTACCGGATTGCGGAAAGGAGACAATGGCAGATTTCCCACAGCTGGGAAAGAATCCTTGTGCCTAAATAAGATTGAGAGGTGTAATAGGACAACAAGGTCTGACCGATTTAAATGTTGTAACAAACGAATATGAATTCGTCATGTGGCCCGAGCTGCCGATGATCGCAAGCCTGAGAGCGTTGCCTCCATGTCTTGAAGTGTAAAAGGCACATTATACAGTCTTCTCTGAGAGAAGAAAAGTCCAAGGTACTAACTCTCTGGCAGACTTTTGAGGAAAGAAAACGATGGGGCATAGATGGAGCCCTCGGGAAATACGGACCAGATGTTGCAAGTTTCAATGCAACGTTCCGAGAGTGGTTAGGCTTACATCAACACAAAACCATCGACCCGTAAACAGGAGCCGGGTCAGGTAGAGTAATTACCACTCAAGTTTCCCACTTTTTTCCAGACTGCACTCATATAAGAAGCAGAGTGATGGTGGAAACTAGTCTTGCAACAAGAGCGTTTAGCTTCACGGATGACAAAACGCGAGCGTAATCGACTCTTCTGCTTAAATCAAGAAGTCTTCTCCGCGGTTCTATTGTACCATACCTGCCCCATGCAGCACGTTTCAAACTACAGCCACGAGCACAAGCAGGAGACCACCAAGGCACTCCCCTTCTGTAATGCCTGCCTGAGTTTGGGGTATAGAATGAGAGCTGCGTATAAACTGACGTCGAGAAATTATGTAGGAGCCCATACCAATGCAGGATGAAGAAGGAACCTCACCTAAAATAGCAGTGAGGTGTGAGTAAAGATCCCAATTTGCCCAATCAAATAGCCAGCGAGGGTCTACGGAAAGGTGGTGAATAGAAGGAGAAGTAGAATGAATCGGAAAATGATCGCTGTCATGTAAGTCTGGTAGAACAGACCATGTGAAGTTCTTGTTGCAGTGGAGGAAGAGCAACCGATAGATCGTTGCATTGAGAGAGTATGAGTACGAGTATCAAAATGTGTGGGAGTACTTGTATTTTGAAAAAACGGTGAGGGGGTAGAGAGTCGAGAAAAGGCCTCCAACTGGATGCCACGTGAGTTCGCATGAGGACCCCCCCCCCAGAGGAAAAGGTGGGCATTAAAATCACCAGAGTAACAGAAGTGGTGGTGGTAAGGATGAAACAAGAAAGGGCAAAGTGGTCTGGGATAAGACAAATGCTCGAGAAGGAGAGAGATTTAAAAGAACATATTGTAAACCACTTATTCAAGTGGATACGCTGCAGTGTAATGCAGCGAGTGTATGGTCAAATACATTAGTAGACAGTACGGAATATCTTGCGTATAAGAAAGGCACTTTCATTAAAGGTCCCATCTGAGTAAAGGATCCGAAGAATACAATAAATTATAGCCTGAGATAGTTGAAAACAGCCGAGCGTAATTTTGGTACTTTAAGCAAGCACCAACAGGGGAAAACCTGGATAAGCACATCTGAAGCTTCACCCCAGACAAACCCTGAGGCCGCGGATCTTCCACATTAAATATGACCATGAATGCAATGAAGAAAATATCAGGAATCCTGTAGGTAAAGCACCAACGTACAAGAGGGGTTTTAGAAAAGTCAACGCGTGGTGGCATTGGAAGACGTTCAAGTACGAAGGAACGGGAGCGTTGCGAAGAATGGGTTGTGAAGATGGAGTGGAAGAGGAAGAGAAGGAACAGGAAGTGATCAGTGTCCATTGAAGGTTTAGTCTCTGCAATATATTCCTTAAATGGTTCAAGCGTTTTCAGAATTCAAAGAATGTTATGGAGACCATATTGGAGATAGAAGGAGGAGGGTAGTATATTGGACAGTAATGGACTGTACCAAAGTAGGGTGAGGGAAGAGTTTGTAAGGGACTGGAGTTGAAGTGTGCGGGGGACAGAAGAGGCAAAAACCTGAGAGGGTGGCAGAAGAGGGAGAAACTTGGGAGGGGACGGGTGTGTGAAGCATAGTACGAGAGGAGGGTGAATCTCCACACTGTAAAAGAGCCAGAAGAGAGGGGAAAGAACTATGTACAGAACTGGAAAGGTAAAGTGTTTAGTGGAAGAAGGGAAGGAAGGGGCAAGAAGATTGAGCAATGTGGATTTTTTAGACTTCTGAGATAGAGAGCCGATTGGAATTATGATTTCGTACAGTCTGTTTCGATACTGGTGGCTAGTGTAGGAAGGAGGTCGAAGATGTAAGACAACTGATTGTAGTCGGACGTCATATGCCAAGGACAGCAAAAGTGATTAGATGCCATAGAGGCTATGTGGGTAACAACAGAGGAGGCTGCATAAGATGGGACCCCATATGTTGGGATGTTTGGAAACAAAGAATAAAAAACCACTGGTGTAGTCTACCCTTGGAGACGGATATGAGAAAACTTGCCATAGCATTAAAGGGGGGGAGACCTTCTGCTCTATTGAGTGGCAAACGGATTTCACACGTTCATTTAAGTAGAACCTGCAACGCGGGAGTACGAAGGGGGGGTGGAATTTCATAGTGACCAAGATGAGGCGAGTATGCTTCTGGATGTGTGTGTGAGAGAGAGATTGCGTTCTGCAAGATGTATTAAATGGTCCGTTACAGGATACGGGGGGGGGGAGCAGGAGCGGTGGGGCATGAGGCGGCCATAGACGCAATATTTCGCTGGGTGACCAAAACCGCCAGCAATTCTACATTGTTGTGGTGTAGGTATGCGGGAGGGGGGCGCGGGTGGTTTGCGAAACTTGTAACCGATGTCCCTGCGACATATACAGAGACGGGAGTTCTCGGCTGTCAAAAGTTAAACGAGCCACATTGCAAGGGTAACGTCTCCGCCCCCGGGCAGGAAGGACTTAAAGTGATACTTTGAGGATGGGGAGAAGGGGTCAGAGTTTCCAGCTGTTCAAAATTCATGCCACATGACTGCAATTCTGTGGACTATGGTATGGGGCATAATGACAGTACCTACTACAAAAAATTGAGAGAAAGATGTTTTTCAATAGAGACAGGAGTAGTAAATTCGATAATCTAAAGGAGAATAAGATCAGAGCTTGTGCCATCATTTTTCTGGACAGTGACGATGCGCATACCGGCTCTTGAGTCATGAAATGAAAAATTTTTCTACCAACATGGATGCAGGAGCCTTTGCCAAAACAATGGCAGAAAGGTAGGCAGAATAAAGAAGGTCGTCTTAAGTAAAAATTTTATCCATTGTGTGGTCCGAAACCTGAAGCGTGGAGAGGGAGTGCTTGACTGTCGGTCTCTTCCGATTAGAATGGAAAGGTACGAAGGAGGCATCATCAGGAGATTGACGTTTGGCGTTTAGAGTAGACCGGAGTTTGTCCGGCGTGAAAGGGCGGTGCGATTCGAAAATTGCGTACCGTAGAGGGAGAAGCCGGAAGCATAGCAAAGGAGAGCGAGTTCAGACAAATCGAAGGAGTTCAGTCGAAGCCGCCGTCACCTGAAGGGGTGAGGAAACAGTCACCACAAGGGTACAGGGACATCAGGAGTTGGTCCGAAAGATGGTCTAAACACAAGGCAAGGTGGTCAGAATGGGGTGTTGTATCAAGAAGGGGCCTGGGGGTAGTGGTTCCATGACTATGCTGCCCATGGTTAGGTAACACCTTTGCTTTTTGTTTTAAGAAAAAAAAAAGAAAGAAGAAAAGAAAATAAAAATAAAAAAAGGGGGGACGGGGAGGAATAGTTTCCCAGGATGAGGAATGAAAGGGACCGGAAATCTCCCTCGCGCGCCCAAGAGGATCTCAACAACCGTGCTAGTAGCGCAGATGCAGATGGAAACCCTTGCCATATAACCTCCAAACCCTTCATGGCCATAAACCAGCAATCCGGGATAGCAACCTCACATCTGCTAGCTAACCTCGGTGGACAAAGAGAGGGCGCCGGAATCCCCACAAGCAAACCCTCCTTCGGGCCACACACCCCCGAATCCGAAAGTTGGTACTTCCAGAGATACACCCGCGCCCGAAAGACACCCAAAGCTACTCCGGGATACCGAAGGGATCCGGGACATCCCCAGTCAATCCAGATTCCCGGCAAACTACCGCCACCCGCCCGCCAGAAGCCACAACGAATGGGATGGACCCCGTTGTCCTTAACTTCCGCCCTACCTAGGAACAATCGTGCCTGAGGGAGAAAATCCCAAAGGCAAAAAGAGAAGGGCAAAAGGGAGGGTGAGGAGAGGAGGAGGAATTTGGAAAAAGGGGAGGAATGGGTGATAAGGGAGGGAGAATGGGGGGGTAAATTAGTTCGTCTGAGAAGAAGAACCGACTAGGGCCTAATTCCTCAGACCAGAGGCCCTCTTCACCACCAAGGATCCCCCCATGAAGATGATAAAAATAAAATGTGTTACTTTGGGCTCAGTTTAAGCTACTTCCAGCCCTGAAAACCTATCAAAATCATCACCAGTTTTCAGTAATATGTCCATCCATCTATCAATGATACCAAGAAACCAACCAATAAAAACTATCTGAGAAAACACCACAAATTTGCTATTTTAAACCACACACATGGTCAGATTTGTTTTTTCCCCCATCATGCGCTGCATGGACAGAAATATTTTTTATACAGTGCACACTCACTACATAGATCCACTCTTGTATCTAGGCCAAATTTACTGCTCACAGCTTATCTTAGAGCTGGACTCATGACAAAACTACATCAGGGGACCCTGGCCTCAATGACATAGTGGACAGTAAAAGGGTTATCTGCACTAATGTTAAGTTACAGCAATGAATTTAGAAACAAGGTTTTCATAATTGTTTAGTGGAAATATGATAGGGTTTTTGTTAAATTTGAATTGCAATCTTACCGAGGTAGTCTTTATGAAATGCTGATGAACTACCTGTACTTGTAGTATGCACATTGCACATGCAGTATTATAGCTTCAGAAACTTGTATTCTGAATTAGTTTTTATACAGAGTCCTACAACTGTAAATCATTATGACTGTGGGTAAATAACTGTAGCATTCTTTTTTCCACCATCACTATTTCAAATGTTACTCTGATTTCATCTTTGCAACTACATCTGCATAAGAAGCAGATTACTTTATTTAAAAATTTTGACAAAATTTAAATTTTGATCCAGACATTTCTCTTTCCCTGTATCATAATCGTGGCAGATAATCTGGTTTGCTTTTATAATGATTTCTTCAATATATACCTATTTAACTTATTTAATCTCTCCAAAAGGATTGTTGCAGTGTGTGCTGCCAGAACACCCAATAAAAATGTCACACTAAATGTTTGTTTTGTCACTAATATATGAAGATATTTAGTTGTGTTCACATGAAAGTTGAGAATACTGTCTCATGACTAAGAAATATTCTTGGAACTAATGAAATTAAATGTCATAAAGCAATTTACACATTCATTATTAAACTTTACTAGACTGATTTATAACGCAAGATTTATATTTTAAATGCTTCAGTTTGTATCTGGATGTCTGTAATTTTAAATTGATTTATATTAGTACAAGCATTAGAATTTATTACACTACATTTTTTCAGTGGAGGCTAATTATGAAATTTGTTGAGGTTGATGATACCATGTAGTAGTGTATACACAGTAGTACCTTGACTTACGAGTGCCCTAACTTATTAGTTTTCCGAGTTACGAGCCGTTGCTTGGTTGATTTTTTGCTTTGAATTGTAAGCCAAAATCCAAGTTATGAGCGAAAAAAAAAATACTGAAAATGACATTTGGAAAGGACCCCGGCCTAAATGGCACAACGAAAGGTGGCTTTGGGAGTTGGTACTTATAAAACAATGCTAGTGCAGTGTTCTCACCAGAGGTAACCATGTAATTATCTTTAGTTATTATACAAAAAAATAAAGTTGCTAAGTTTTTGACATTTGTAAAATATCTTGCCCTTTACTCCCACACAAATCCCAAAATATTTGGAATATTCCACAAGCCAATTGTAGAACAATCATTTTTTTATTTCTGTCAATATTATTGCATTTACTTCAATAATAAATGGTGGGCTTCATGAAATAAGTCAATAACTTACTTCCAAGATATTCATATATCACCTCACTAGTGATCTAGTTAGCCTCTCAAAAACTTCATTTTCTCTTACCCAGGACCAAAGAACACGTTATATGAAGGAGCAGTGATGATTTTTATGTGCTCGGACTGGTCCTGGACACTCGCAGTATTATGGCCTATTTTATTCATTCTAGAGTATATATCATGTTTCTATGTTACTTATACTAATGTTTTATATGTCATATTAGATCAATTCTGATAGATAAATAAGCATAGAGTTGATATTAGCGTTATATTGAAGTATTTTCTTCTCCCCCTGGTGTGGTTTTTGGGGGCCGGAAAGGATTAATGGCATTTTAATTAATTTATATAAGGAAAATTGATTTGATATACAGTACAAGCAAATTGAGTTACGAGCTCAGTCACAGAACGACTTAAACTAGCAAGTCAAGGTACCACTGTACTTAAATCTGTTCTTGGTCACTTGATATTTTAAGTTTAGACATATCTTTTAGCTTCTTAGTTTCATACAAAAAAATAAAAAAAAAATAAATGAGAAACATAACCTCAAAGCTTAGATATGAAAATTCTAATTATAAAACTGTATAAAAACAAAGATAATGACTGTTTCATAGATAAAATCTAGTGTTATAAATTCTCAACAGGCATGCTCTTCAGAGGTGATGATGCTTCGAGCTGCACGGCGTTATGATTCCAAGACTGATTCAATTGTCTTTGGAAATAACTTTCCTACACCGCAAAACTCATACGAGTTGGCAGGCTTGGGGGAATCAGCTGGTACCCTATCCGCTTTTGTCGCAATCTGTGTAAGATGAAGGTGGATAATGCTGAATATGCATTACTAGCAGCTATTGCCATTTTCTCAGGTAAGACTAATTCTAATTATATGTAAAAATAAAGCCCAGAAAAATACTGTTTGTCATACTTTAATGTTGGATGTGTGGGAAATACAGTAATAAGGGGCGATTGACAGTGCTAGGTGGTCATTGTGATGGGCTGGTAGGGTATGGAGGTGGTAGCAGCTACAATATGAAATATTACTGGGGGCAAGTGATGGTGGCGGTGGAGATTGTGTTAATAGGTGGTCATAGGTGATGGGCTGGTATTATGTTATAATTTGAATGTATTACTGGTAGTGAAGGGTGGTGTTTAGTGGTGATAGTGCTGGTAAGTTGTAGCGTTAGGTTAACAAGCAAACCACATCTACAATGTAAGGCATCAAGCATTATATTACTTTTGATAAAATAAATACATAAAAGAACTATATGGCTTTCTTGAGGTGCTGTGTACCTACCTTATTTTTCATATAAATTGTGGAAAAGGACACTTGTGTACAGTTCAGGACATTTATTACAGGAAACATTTCACCATCTGTGGACTGATTAAGCCACACATGGAGAAATGTTTCTTATAATAAATGTCCTGAACTGTACACAAGTGTCTTTTTCCACAGTTTGTCAGTAATCACCATGCCATTTACAACCTTTCACATAAATTATATATTACGTAGCGTGATTTTACATAAAGCACTGATTTCAGAAACATAACTGCCGCATTTGAGAGGTACTACTGTATTTAGTGGCAAGTGCAACTCGACTAAGTGCCCAAGCATACCAGCAGCAGTAATAATTGAAAAGAATATATGAAAATTAACATGACAGCAGCATTGGCCAGCCTTGAAAAGATGAAGGAATTTGACTGTTAATTAGTGATGAGTCTTTGTATTTACATTAACCTAATAATCCTTTTGCTGTTTCATACATAGATATGTTATTGATGCCAGGATCACTTAGGTAGATTTATAATCTATGTTTTGAGCTCAGCTCCCGCTGATAAACTGTGAATTTTTTGGCCTAGACATAAAAAAAACGAAGGTGTAGCTACAGTGCATAGTATAAAAAAGAATCCTTCCCCATGCTGTGCATAAAAAAGGGAAAACAAACTTCTTAATTCCAGTAACCTGTTTTCTTTATTATGTACACTTATGACATTGTGTTTGATTTAAAATAGCAAATTTGATATGTTTTCCAGGGTGATTTATTGTTTTATAGGCTGTTATGTTGTATGACTTGAAAGAATAGAAGACACACTGCTAAAAGAGAAATGATTTTGGTTGGTTTCAAGACCAGAAGTAGTTTGAAATTAGGCTCAAAATAGCATATATACAGTGGACTCCCGCGAATTTGCAGTTCCGAATTCGCAGCTTCAATAATTCGTGGATTTTTCCTTAGAACTAACTAATAATAGTTTGCGGAATTTTTTTGGCTTTTTTTGTGGCAGTATATAATTTTTTTGTGTGTGTTTTAACGGTAAACATTAAGAAAAATATAATTTTGCAACATAAATATTAACCGTAAATTCAGCAAAATTTCCATGTATTGACGAGTACCATACATTAACTTTACTTTTACTAAATTATTACCGTATATTTACCAAACGTATACCAAAGAAAACGGGGTTGCATGAATTACAGTATACCAAAGAAAATGGGTTTGCATGAATTACAGCACATATGGGGGTAACATCGTATTTTACATTCTAGCACTGCGGGAGACATAGCAGTACAGTACTGTATACGGGCTTATCTTTAGTCTTTTTTTTTTTTCTTAAGGGTGATGTATGAAGCTGGGTTTGAAATTAAAGTGTTTTGGGACATATTTAGGGTTTAAACTATAAAAATAGGCATTTTTTTTAACCGCATCCAGAATTCATGTTTTTTTTCCAAATTTGCAGGTGGTTTTGGAATGTAACCCCCTCAAATTTGGTATTTGATTTTGATGATTTTCTGAGGATGGGTAAGGCTTGCCTACACCCCCCAATCTGTTTTATGGATTTTACTAATTCTGAGTTCATCATTGGGATGCCAAAAAACTATGACTAATCATTCTCGATTATTTATTTTATTATCCAAGAAATTGAGTAAATCTTTGATTTTTGTGAAGATAATGAATTTGTAAAGGAGGGCCTGAAGACATGATAAATGAACCGAGGAAATGTTGCTTTAACCCTTTTAGGGTCTTGTCCACAGGTCCAAGAGAAAAAAATAAATTTTTTCATATGAAATGGTAGAGAATCTTTTTCTGAAGGTAATAAAAGTATGTAATTTGATGGAAAATTGATGAAATTATGCTCTCACGAATTTGATGTGTCAGCGATATTTACATATCAGTGACTTTGCCGACTTTGACTCCCATTTTAGGACAATTACATTATTCCAGTCAACCAAATTCTTAGCCATTTTGCTAGTATTACAGTGGACCCCCGCTTAACGATCACCTCCAAATGCGACCAATTATGAAAAGTGTATTTATGTAAGTGCGTTTGTACGTGTGTGTTTGGGGATCTGAAATGGACTAATCTACTTCACAATATTTCTTATGGGAAAAAATTCGGTCAGTACTGGCACCTGAACATACTACTGGAATGAAAAAAGTTCATTAACCGGGGTCCACTGTACTTCTATTTTATCAATTGAGCACAAGAAATCACCACTCAACTGTTTCAACTACCCAATAGTGATTGGAAACTGGTAATTTGGCCAATTTAACACAAGGTTCAAAATATTCCAATTTCAAAATACGGTCCAGAATAAACAATGCAAGCATTCCTGGCACTAAATTTAACATTTCCTCTGTTTATTAGTTTATGTTTTTAGGCTTTACAAATGAAAATTTCATTTTGATTTTTTATTCACATAATGAATTTTTATTGAAACCAAAAAATGGAAAATTTACTGTTATGCAATATTATAATAATTGTATAAATAATATCAGCACATTATATTAGACCCACTAGCTGATGCATATTTGACTCATGATATTTGTTTACTCTTGAACATCAACAAAAATTGAACATTTCAGCTACTCTGAGCTCAGTTTCAAGCCATTTTCAGTACTAAAACCAATCAAAATCATCTCTATTTTGGTAATATATCTTCTATTCAAACCCCAAAGAGACCAAGAAATCGCAAATACAACTATAATAAACATACAAAAAAACATCACAAAGTTGCTGTTGTAATCGAAAATTATGGTCTCGTTTTTTTCTCTCATGCACTGTGTGCTGCAGGATTTGTTTTATGTGGTGCACACTTACCACATAGATGTATTCTATCATATTTAGGCCCAAATTTACCACTCAGAGCTTATCGGAGTGAGCTGAAGGAAGAGAGGGATTAGGAGTAACACATTAAAAAGAAATGAAAATTTGAAAGAAATGTTCCAGACTGCTCTGATTTCTCTGAGTATATAACTAGATCAAATACTAACAGAGGGTCTCAGGGTTTCTGAGGCTGTCATCTCAGTATGATTATGACATACAGGTCTGTGACAGAAACCATGCAGCCACAATAAAGGTAATTGAATAATTGTAGAGGTAGCAAACAGTTAAGCTAGACTAATGATGTTAGGAAACCATACCCCGGCTGGGATTGAACCCGCGGTCAGAGAGTCTCAAAACTCCAGACCGTCGCGTTAGCCACTAGACCAGCTAGCCACAATAAGATTCGTCCAACTAGGTATATTTCTACACCATAGGAAGGTTAGCACAGGCACCACTGTGACCACAAATGCAAGTTTTTTACAGACGAATCTCCAGCTAGCCCTGGCCGTGACGAACTCTAGCTCAAGTCCCTTCACTGCCGTCAACATGACTCACGAAATCGTAATGACACGATTGCAAACAAACCATACCCCGGCTGGGATTGAACCCGCGGGCTGGAGTTTTGAGACTCTCTGACCGCGGGTTCAATCCCAGCCGGGTATGGTTTGTTTGCAATCGTGTCATTACGATTTCGTGATAATGATGTTAGGGAGATTTCAGCCATGGTCATACAGAATGGGAGAACCCATGCAGAGCCTAAGAGATGTAAAGACTCAAACTGATTAATTGTATAATGCAGAACTTTCCAAGGCAATATGTTAAAGAACAGACCAGAGTAAAAGGAAATAAACAGATAAAAGGAAAGTTAGCAAAATAAGAAAAAGCCAGAAATGAATATCTTTGGGTGAGGTAAAAAAAGGGAATGTACCAGAATATAGTGGCACTAACCCTTCTATATGGGTGTGACATGTGGGTTTTGAACACTGTGCAGAGGAGGAGGCTAGAGGTACAGTTGAGAGAGATATGTCATGCACAGAATTTGGAACATAGAAACTGAAAGATTTTGAGGGGTCACCAAGGATGTGTAATTCAGTGAGTTAAGGAAATGTTGAAGTGGTTTGCGCATGTATGAGGATGAAGAGGAATAGGATGATGAAGAGTGTATAATCTGGAGTAGAAGGATAATCATTGGAGGAGGAGGAGGGTAAAAGTAGCTTTGAGTTTTAGGGGCTTGAACATCCAACAGGTTTATGTGAATATGTTTGACAGTAGTGAATTAATAAGAACAAGTGGTTTATAAGATAACATTATGAAGAGATTCAGGGAAACTGTGTAGTCAGAATTGAGTCCTGAAGGTAGAAAGTAGTGCCTGTATTCTGAAGGTGGAGGGATATTGCAGTTTGGAGGGTCATCTGAACTGTGATGTCAGCACACTTTTGGCAAGACAAAATGAACGAATGATGGTGACTGCATTTCCTCTTTTTTGGTCACGCCAGGTCACCAAGCCTCAGTGGAAGATGGCCAATGTTTTGAAAAAACTAAGAAAATGGAAGTTACAGGAAGGCTTGGATAGACTCCAGAAATGGTTGATTAAATGGTTAGTGGAAATACATCTGTCTGCTAGTTATGAAACTAGCACATAGGAAAAGGAGACCAAAAACAGAGTACCATCTATGCAGAGAGAATGAGGATTAAAATATTGATATATTAGGTTTAAATCCTATCTGCTGCATGAGTGTCATTAAAGCTGCATGTCACCAGTATACCACCAGTCAAGGATATTTTCAATCTATAAAATAGTAATTAAAGAAAACTTAGCATATACATGTATACATACTGAGGTACACACACCTTATGGCACAAGATACAACCTGTCTTGAAGGAGAGGGGTCACTGAAGTTCAGAGTGAGCATTATGCAAAACCTGAACACAAAAAACAGAACGACACAGGTTAAACTTGCAAATTAGAGTGACCAATTTTGTCCTTACTGTATACTCAATTCATTTAAAAAAGTTTTATATACATCAAGCCTTACCCTGCATCAGGGTATATACTGATATAATTGCTTAAATAATAAATATTTTTGTCTTTTTTTTCAGAGAGGCCTAATCTAAAAGAACTCTCAAAGTAGAAAAACTTCAAGAAATATACCTCGAGGCATTGAAATCTTATGTGGAAAACCGACGAATGCCACGATCCGCTATGGGTTTTGCAAAGTTGCTAAACATTCTCACAGAATTGCGAACCCTTGGTAACCTTAACTCAGAAGTGGTCTTCTCTCTCACACTCAAGAACAAGCGACTTCCGCCTTTCTTGCTGAGATTTGGGATGTTTCTGGATGTTAATGCTGAGCCACCGCACACTTCCCGGTGCCATGTTTCTGAGGTCGACTTACAGTGCAAGAAGGTTGTGAGTCATCTGGGGGTGGTGGGTGGTCCCTACACATATGTACCTGCAGGCTGTGAGTGAGAGACTGATAATGCTGTGGGAGCAGCTTTACACTGCCACCCAAACCCACTTTCAGCCACCTGATATGTGTATGTGCTAGGCCGCCGTATGACAGTGCCGTGCAGGCCCGCCACCAGTGCAATGTTGAGTGTATAATAATGCGCCCAGTTTGTCCAAGGGGCAACATTACATGCAATGTAGCTTTAATTTTTAATATTGTGAAGTTTTTTTTTTTTTTAAGCTGTGAAGGTGACACTGTCAGATTTTATTTCATACTGAACACACGTGTGCATACAATAAAAATGTACATACAACATACAACACAAATGCACATATACATACATGCATTCTTACATACACATGAAATGTGTCTAATAATATTTAACTATATAAAGCTACATTGCAATGTTGTTCAGATACTGCGCAAGCCACTATTTGGCAGGCAACGAACTCCACGTGCCTTGCTTACGTCAAGCTTCTGTTTCCTATCTAATTCTCAAGGTGTTCCTGAGAGACTGAGAGAGTGGAATTTAAACACAAAGGAACAGTGCGATGTCTTCGGATCCATATTTTTATATGACTTCTTACTTGTTAATTTAATTGAGCTGGTATGCCGTCCTTACAAGTACTGTAGTAGACTATTGAAAATATATGTTAATATTATTGTAATGTTATTATTACTGCTATAAATTGTAATCTTGTACCAATATCCCTGCCCTTACACATGGAAGGTTGTGTATAAATCAGCTTACATTTAAGACTTGAGAATGTAGTGGTGCAGTTTAGAATGTGAAATGGTTTGCAGTTTGCTCCTATGAATTGTGCAATGTAAATGGATTATGCTGTTAACATGTGTCCAGCAGCATGGAATGGGATACTCAATGCCATACAGAAAAATAGGTTTAATTAATAACAAAATTCCCAGATTTATCATATGACACTTTAGTTGTTGAAGGTAAAGAGGTGAATATTTCCTCAGTAATCAAATTTTTCAAGTAAATGTTGATGGTTTACATAATTATGTGGTCTATAAACCTTGTAATGGTAAAGTATATTGCTTCTAATACACAGGCATTAAATAGAAAAAGTTAAAATTTCCAATGTAGTTGTCTGTATTGGCATTCATATCCCAATTCTGCATTCAAGAATGAGATTCCTATCCTTAGCCAATTAGCCAACTTTGTTATGAAAAATAACCTGAATTTATGAAGAAAGTCTAATTAGATATTAATAACCAAATTTGCACGTGATGTGCACCCCTTTATCTTCAGTGGATCTACTGAATATCCAAGAAACCATAGCTAACCCTAAGAAACACCCTTTGCCTTTTTCCGGATTAAAATATATGGAATGAATGGCAATTAGAACTTTACAGCTGTTGCCATTATCTTCCTAACCCTAACATGATAATCTCTCAGTGGTCACCCTACCATAACCTAAAAATGACAAATTAAAGTAACAGTATACTATATATATATATATATATATATATGGTAAATTTGCAGACAGTAGAAATTTTGAACTTACCTGAAAAGTACAACTGATAGTATAGATTAAGCTAAAAATTCTTATTGTAAGGGAATCGAATAGGGTGCTGAGGAAATAAAATTGTCCAGGGTGCTATTTTCAAAAATGCTGTTTCCAGAAGGGCTCAGGAACTCTGCCTAAAATACTTGATATGACAAGCAATATGGCCTACTGCATAGTACTTTTTAATATGGCACATTTTTCGATAATGTTCATAGGGAAAATGTGACTTATGAGATGTCATTATTAGGCATTCTATTGCTTTTCTTGTCAGTTATTAACTTAGGAGCATAGGTTGTCCTTATAAACTGTAATACTCAGATTTAGGGATGTCAATTGAACAAATTTCCAGATTTTTCTGTGATAAATGGTACCCATATCAAATAAGGAAATTACAAACATTTTTATATATGTACAACACTACAGTAAATAAAATACAAAATCCACATACAATGAAACTTTGAAGCTACACTTGCAAAATCATGTAATTGGAATAATATAAATGATTGAAATCCCTGAAACTGGTGAATTACCTACCCTTGGCTTCTCCATGTTGTGTAAGCCGCCCATGATATCTAGTTCATGTTCTGGACAGGTGGTGATGTGTATATTTGTCTGTTTAGAGCCTAGGATATACAAAATCCCTTGTTCAGACTGAAATATAATTGTATATCATGAATCCAGTGCATTATCTCCTGTTGTTTGTCCAGAAATATTGGTTGTTTGCTACAATTTCTGTGTTTTAATATCTGTAAAGCAGGTTTTGTAAAGCAAAATATGTTGAATGATGAATGATTCTGAAAGAATGAAGAAGATATTCTTAGAGAGAATGAGTGTAAGTACAGAGACTTCACCTTCATCATAGATTAAGGTCATCTTCCATAGACTTTTAGCTTTTCTCATCTTCACATCTTCATTTTTGGTAGCCACTTTTCAGCACATATGAGAATGTAAAGTCTGTGTAACAAGTTGGTTAAAAATGGCTCAAAAGCTGGGCTAGACTTTATACCCAAAGAGATTGCAATCAAAAATATTTGGGTTATGATGGCACTCAGTTACTTGTGTTGCCTGCAGCTGTTCCACCTACATTTCAGGAGAGGAAGATGTAATAGAGATCAGTGGCTATGATTGTAAATAGGAAAATGTTGGATCTGAGGTGGAAAATAATTTGAAAATATTTTTTTCCTGGTCATTTGTTATAGTTTGATACCATTTTCAGTCACTGCAGTTTAATTTTTATGAGGTGTTAAGGTTATTAGTTAAAACATGATTCCATTGAGAATAAAGGTGTGCCTAGGATTTTAATTCTTGTCATTCAGACAATTTACTGTCTGTTGGAGATAGGAATTGCAGCAAGGCTCACAAGTTTAGCTAATGAGCATGCACCTCTCATGTCACATTTTGTAATGACTGTCCACTTGGTCAAGAGATATTTCAAGCACTCTCAGATTCTTCCAGTTATTGAGTAGTCTCGGTGCATAATACAAGTTCTGTGATATTCATCCTGTAAAGAAAGCCTTTTATTGAATATGATATTAAAGTCTCAGATTGTATAATCTGTAAAAACTTATAAATGCACAAATATTGTTAATATAATTGGTGAACTATTTTTCTGCTCCAAAGAGCAACGGTACAAGAGCTTACTTTCCTGTGTTCATATTTGAAAAAATAGTGTGATGATTTGATTGTTCATAAGAAATCCAAGAACTTGATAATCCTGTAAGGCCTTTATAATAACGTCGTGGAGTGAGAAAGAGCCAATCAAATATATTAAAATTTAAGCACATCAATCCAACAATGGTCAAGTAATCCCTTTTTTGCATCATACATTAAACTTGTGAAAAAGTCAGATTACATGTTACCTTCAAACACAGCCTATCCACGTGGTTTGTTTTTGTATGTCTTAACCAACTGTTGCCAATTAAATGGTATGGTTTGATGGATGTATTTCATCTGGAGTGAATTTAGGGAAGTACTCAAGAATAGATTTATTGTAATTTATAATATTCTTGGTCAACTTTAAAGAAACCCAAGACTATTAATGCATGTATACAAGTGAACCTCTAGTCAGTATTTCTTTTGTGAGAACATATATTCAAACTGTGATTGGTTGTACCTAACCACCCAATTCACTTTTGAAAGGGCCATATAAATGGTGTGCTCACTGTCCTCTGATGGTCAGCTTCTATAGATCCACAAGCCTATCCAGTGTCGAGTTATTCGTCAAGCCCCCACCATTAAAAATAGAATGTGACACCTTTTTGCTGGAAAGGGCATCTCCAAAAAATAATTTGAAACGAAGATTTTATATATCAATTTGGAAAAAAATGCAAAATATCTTAGATTCTTTTATGTCTTGAATTTGTTTTCTTCCATAACATCTATTTTTCCTAGTGAGAAAGTATCAAAACGTAAATATTACACTGCTTATTATTTTATTATGATGCATCAGTAATTATCCTCTAACAACATGAAATATCAAACAGCACAGGATGCGGGAATGATTCATATAGGATTAGTGTTTTTATGGATACTTCATATTTTTATCATACCAGAATGGTTTTCCTGAAGGAACATTCCAACGCCATCCTTCCTAGTCATCACATACTTCCTTGCCTCCAAGACTCAAATCTGACGTAACTGGTTTTTATTGAATCCATCAAGAAATGAGAGTAACTTGATCATCTCCAAGTCAACCTCCCTCTGCCACACTCCAGCAAAAAAAGAAATTCCTCCACCCAATGCACCAACACACACACCCCCTGATAGATGCTTAGCCCTTATCCGTCCAACTCTTCAACCTCCACGTAATTATAAATAATCAAGTTATTTCTACAATACATAATTCTACATTGCAGGGCCAGCTCTCCGAGAATTTTTTTATTTTAAGGGAAAATTTGCTAATGAATACTCCACCTACACTCATTTGCTCTCCTGCATTTCTCTCGAATCTTATTTAATCTCTATCTCTCCAGGATACTCTGCTTTTTCACATACTGTGTCATTTTACATGAAACCTTTTCACTTGCTAACCTTTTTCCCTTATACCTCATCATTCCACAAATCCTCTCCCCACCCACACCCACTCTCCTACAACCACAAAGCTCTGTTGCACACTAGTACTGCATTCTTAAATCCATCCTATACATACTTAACATCTTTATCATTATCTCTACTCTCTAGCTTACATTTTTTTTCAGTAGTTTCTTGTACCTCTCACTAATTACCTCCCCCTTGCTTAGCTGATTCACTTTCCCTTATCTCTCACCAAATGGCACCATTTTTCTGTATTCCATTTGGCTTTCATCCTTTCTGTAGATAAAACTACATACAGTTGTCTGACAAATTCAATTGCCCCTTGAAAAGCATGCACATCTAGAAGTTTACACATCAACATTTTATCTACCAACATATAGTCTAGGAATCTGCTGTCATTGTATATGTTGTCAGTATTCTAGGCTGGAATACTGCTTTACACTAACAGCCCCCTTGAAGGCTGGAGACATTGCCGACCTGGAGAGCGTACAAAGAACTTTCACAGCACATATAAGTATGATAAGGCACCTAAATTACTGGGAACGGTTTTAAGGTCCTTGATCTGTATTCACTGGAACGCAGGCGAGAGATGCATGATAATATACACTTGGAAGGTCCTGGAGGGATTAGTACCAAACCTGCACACAAAATCATCCCTATAAAAGCAAAAGGCTCGGCAGGAGATGTACATTCCCCGATGAAGAGCAGGGGTGCCACGAGTACGATGAGACAACACAAAAAGTGTCCAGGCCCAAAACTGTTCAACTGCCTCCCAGCATACATAAGGGGGATTACCAATAGACCCCCTGGCTGTCTTCAAGAAGGCACTGGACAGGCACCTAAATCAGTACCTAACCAACCAGGCTGTGGTTCGTACGTCATGTTTGCGTGCGGCCAGCAGTAAGAGCCTGGTTGATCAGACCCTGATTCGCCATGAGGCCTGGTCTCAGACCGACTGTGGGGGCACTGACCCCCGAAACCCTCTCCAGGTAGTTCAAGAGCTGATGGGAATGTCTTGTGAAGAAAGGTTAAGGGAAATCGGTCTGACGACACTGGAGCACAGGAGGGTTAGGGTAGACATGATAACGACATACAAAATTCTGTGAGGAATAGATGAAGTGGACAGAGACAGAATGTTCCAGAGAGGGAAACAGAAACAAGGGGTCACAATTGGAAGTTGAAGCTCTGATGAGTCAAAGGGATGTTAGGAAGTATTTCTTTAGTCAGAGTTGTCAGGAAATAGAATAGTCTAGCAAGTGATGTAGTGGAGGCAGGAACCATACACAGCTTTAAGATGAGTTATGATAAAGCTCATGGAGCAGGAAGTGAGGACCTAGTAGCAACCAGGGAAGAGGCGGGGCCAGGACCGAGTCTCGACCCCCTGCAACCACACATAGGTGAGTACAAATAGGCGAGTACACACACACACACACAAACCTGCTGGAGTTCTATGACAGGGGGACAGCAGTAAACAAAAAGGGGGGGAGATTTCATTTCTTGGACTGAAGAAGGCGTTTACCCCGT
>NW_026488265.1:0-22772 GCF_026875155.1 Cherax quadricarinatus | reverse complement strand
GTTTTCTAACCCCCCCTCATGTCGTTCACATAACCAAAAATCATGGTCCTGGGACCGACCCCTGTGGGCCCCGTCGTCACGGGTTCCCCACGTGATACATCATTACGTACCATGCCCCTTTTGTTGCCCCCCGTCAGGTATTCTCCGATCCATTGCAGTGCCCTTCCTGTTATTTTGCGCCTGATGCCTAGCTTCTGCACTAATCTCTTGGAGGAACGTGTCAAAGGCCTTTTGCGCCCCAAGAAGATGCAATAAACCCACCCCTCTCTCTCGGTCTTACTTCTGTTATTTTATCATAAAACCCCAAAAGGGTTTTGTGTCAAGGTTTTGCCATCCGTGAACCCTGGGGTTGGCATTTTACTCTTGTTCTTTTCCAGGTGCTCCACCACTCCCCCTGAAAATATTCTCCAAAATTTTTTTGCTCTCACTAAATGACAAGGTCTATAGTTTATTTGCCTCTTTTCGTCCCCTTTTTTAAAAAGGGAAACTAATTTGCCGTCTTCCATACCTCAGGTATTTTGCCCATTTTCCAGGACATGTTGAAGATTGTGGATGGCACGCCAACATATCTGCTCCCTCTCTAAGGCCCACGGGGAGATGTTTTCCGGTCCCATTGCTTGAGGTATCGGCCCCCTTAGCTTTCTTCACCCCCTCCTCTTTTAGTATGCCCGCCAAACACTTGTTGGTGTATTCCTTGCTGGTGTCCCCATCTGGTCTGCCCCCCCAGAGTCCTTCCTGTCTCTACTGTAAAACCCCTTTAAAATTTCCGTGTTGAGCTCCTCCAACCCTTGATCTTTTTTCTTGTGAGTTTTTTCCACCTTTTTTCCTCACCCTTCCCTGGTCCTTTGACTGTTGTTTTTCCCCCAAATGTGGCTATACAGCTTTCGGGTCAGATTTGACTTCGATGCATGTCGTTTTCATACTTCGCTGGGCCTCCCTCCTTATCTGTGCATCCCGTTTCTGGCTCTTTACTAACTCCTTTTTTTTCCTTTGGGTCCTAGCCTCCTGTACCTTTTCCATTCCTGTTGCACTTATTTTTTTGCCTCCCTACCCCTTGGGGTAAACCCCAAGGGACTCGTTTTGGTTTCTATTTTTTTCTTTTTCCCCTTGGGGAAAAAATTTTCCCCTCTGCCTCCTTGCACTTTGTTGCCACACATTCCATAATCTCGTTTGTTTTTCCTACCATTTCTCTTCCCATGAACCCCTGCAAATTTTCTCTTTTACTGTGAGTCCCCCCTTTTATGTTTTGGGGCCTGTCCCCCCTTCATTCCTGTTCCCTTCTCCATTGAAATCTATTTAACAAAATCAAAACCACGTGATGCTAGCCCCAAAGGGGGCCCTCGTAAGTGATTCCTCAATGTCTGAACTGCTCAAGGGTGAACACAAGACCCATTTTGCTGGCTCATCCCCCCCTTTCCTCTCTGGTTGTGTCCCTGACATTTATGCATGAGGTTTTCAATAAACCATCATTTTGGGCTCCCCCATTTTTGGGGCCCAGGGTCCAGGTTTTCCCAGTCGATCTCCCTGGGGTTGAAATCGCCCATTCCAGTAATTTTGCTCTGCTCGAGTGACTTTTCTTGCCACCTCGCCAGTGTGTCCCACCCCCGTTGTTTTTTTGTACCCTCCTGCAGTTCTGGGGTGGGTTATACATCACTCCAATGACTACTTAATGTTCCCCGGACTGAATTGTACCTACAATGTAGCCCTTTCTCCAATATTCCATGCCTTCCTTTTCCTCAAATCCCCATCGGTGTTTTTGACAGTGAACCCCCCTCCTCCCCTTCTATTTTTTCCTCAGGATCTGATTCCTTTTGGGAAAATTGGCTGTTATTGTCCAGCGGTTTTGTTTCTGTGACTGCTAGATGTCGGGGGGTTTTTTCCTGTTTTCTTTCGTTCCACTCCCATTTTTATTTTTATTCCATCGGGTTTTTGTGTACCAAACTTTTCAGTTTTTTTTCTATCATTGGGTCATGCAAGAATATTGGGGTTGGGGGAGCGAGGCCTTGGTGGGGGCCTTAGGGGCTGGGTGTAGGTGGGGTTGTGATGATGGGGGTGGGGTCAAATGCCCTGGGGAAGTTTTTGGGGTAGGTTTTTGTTTTTGGGGATGTGGCAGGGGGAACAGGGGGGGGTTGTAGTATAGGTTGCTCATTGCTTTTGGGAAGCGCGGTTGGAGTCTTTTGTGGGAGATTCGGGGTGGTTTCCCTTCCTCTTGTTTCTGGGTCCTGCTCATTTTCGTCATTGCCTCTCTTCCCCCTTTGGTCTAGTACCCCTCTTTCGTGTAGTCCTTTCTTCATGTGTTCTGTGTGGTCGAGGATACTCCTGGTCCCCCCTCTTTTCCCTCAGTTTTGCTTTCTCTTGCAGAACCCTGGTTCGAACTGTTTCTTCCTTGAAATTCTCTAAAGGGCCGATTTTCCCCTGCAAACCCCCCAAATTCTCGAAAATTTGTCCCCTGGGTCATATCGCCCTCACCTATTTTTTTTTCATGATCCCTTTCAATTATTTTTTTCTCCCCCTTTTTTTTCTTCAAAGTGTCCCCTTGGCTTTTGAGCCCTCCCCAAAAAACTGACCTCCCCCTTTTCCCTCCTCCCACTAGTCTCCATCTGCTTCCTCTGAGGCTTTTATTTCCTTCCATTGACATTTTCTTGCCTTCAGCCCCTGCCCATATCTAAAACTTCTATTCTCAGTGAACGTTTTCCTGACCAGCTGCCCCTTTGCACTGCGTTGGCTGTTAGAATCTCTGAATGCATACCTTCATTGTCTTGGCCCTGTCTTTTGATTTTATGTGCCCCTCGTCTTTCCCTGGACCCACGGGGGTTGATGGGCCTTCGGTACGGCAGTCCCTTTTGTTGCTTCCGCCCCCCTTGTCGCGCCTAAAACATTGAATTTCTTGATGTCACTCTGAATGTCTTTTGTCTCTCTAATCTGTTTCGGCTTTGCAGTTTCCTTCAAAGCACTGTACCTAGCTTCTGCTGCAAACCTGTATTTCCCCATTCCTGCACCTTCAGCTATCCCCCTCTCCTTTTTTCTTCCCAAGCTCTACTATCTTCCTTCCACTCTTCCTCCCTTTTTTGGAGCTCTAACCCCAGTTTTTCCCTCCCTGGTTGCCTACCGATCTCGGGTTTTTCCCGCCCTTGGGGCCCCCCTTTTTTTTTTTTTTTTTTTTTTTTTTCCCCAAACAGAAGGCTAGGGGAGGGGGGTGCGAGGGGGAGAGAGAAAGGGTAAAAAAGGGGGAGAGAGAGGAGAAAAAAGGGGGAAAAAAGGGAGAGAGAGGAGAGAGAAAGGGTAGAAAGAGGGAGAGAGGGAGAGAGGGGGTGAGGATAAGACCAAGGGGAGAGAGAAGAAATGTGGGGGGGAGAAAAGGGGTAGAGAGGGGGAGAAAGAAGGGAGAGGGAGAGAAAAAAGGGAGAAAGGGGGGCTAAAAAAAAGGTATGAGAGAGAGAAAGGAGAGAGGGAGAGAACCCTATAGGGGAGGGGAGGGTAGAGATAGGGTTTATGGATGAGGGAGAAAAAAGAGGAGAGAGAGGAAAAGAAGAGAGAGGGGAAAAAAGAGAGAGAGAAGAAGAGAGGGAGAGAGAGAAAAGGGGGGGGAAAAGGAGAGAAAGAAAGAAGGGGAAGGGGAGGGAAAAAGGGTAGGGAAGAGAGAAACGTGAGGGGGGGAAAAGATAGGAGGAGGAGGGAGTAAGGCAAGAGCGGGGGGGGGGAAAGGTCTGTGGGGGAAGGGAAAGGTGCTGGGGGGGGAGGGGGAGGGGCAAATTCCAAAGGGACAGCTTGTGTACTCCCTAGTTGTGGTTTCGGGGGTGAGACTCAGCTCCCCCGAGTGTATGTGTGTGCCGCGTGTGTGTGGTGAGCACGTCATTTTGTTTATATGTCCAGAAATACAACCCCCCCCGGTTTTCCGAATACTAATAAATACCATAAACACTGAAGTAATTTAAAAATTATAATACTAGGTGTTTAACAAGTCATTCTTTCACCCATTAGTACTACCTTTTTTTTGGGTACCCCAAATACTTGCTTCTCGATTGTACGTTTTTGTGCCCCTAAAACTTTTCTCCAAAACGTTTCAGGGCTGTAGTCCCATTAGCCACGACTTAACCTCCTGCCTTTTCCTTGCTCCTACAAATTTTTTCTTCCTACTACTGCTAGGTTTTTTGGTGTATATAACCCAGGAGGGGGTTTTTGTGATAGCTCCCAGTGACGGGGGGGGGCTTCCCACTAAAAACCCCCCGCCAACCACAAACGGGTATTTGTACGTTACCCCTCAGAGGGGACGTCCCAGAATCCCTGAGTACGATGCCGCTGTACATGCTCGCTGTACATGACTGTGCACCTCGCCCTTCCGCCGCTGACTTCTTCAGTATTCTTTTCTCTTTCCCCTTTTGAGTCCTCTTTTACCACAATTATCACTTGTATCTGCACTTTTATAATTTACACTTCATTTTGTAAGTACACTTTTTTTTGTGATGACACCCAAACCTGTTAGGCGGCGCTACTTCCCAGCCTACTGCTGCCCCCACCCGTTTTTAAATTTTATTTTATGTATGTAAAATATATAATATATATATATTATATAATATAAAATATATTATATATATTATATATAAATATATAATATAATATATATAAAATTATACCCCTTTTCTGCTACTGTTCACGCTGTGTGCTACACACAGTTTGTCGTTGCCCCCTCTCTAATTTTTTTGTTTTTTTCTCTTTGTTCACTCGCTTTGAAATTTGTATTGTGAAAACAATGTGGAACAAGGCCAACGGGCCCAACGAACTGGCACTTTGAAATTTTGTTGTATAATTTTCAGGTTTTCTCTCACTTTATTTTATTTTTTTTTCTAACCCCTTTGATTACTTATAGGGTTTCATGACGTTGTCACTAACACTGGTTGCTTCTAGTGCAAAAAACACCCCTAAAAGCATAAAAATTCTCGGACCCTGGCGCTTGTGACCCCTACACTACGCTGTGTGTATGTGTGTGTGTTGTGTGTGTGGTGTGTGTGTGTGTGTGTGTTGTGTGTTTGTGGTATGGTGTTGTGTGGGTGTGTGTGTGTGCATATGTGTATGTGTGTGTGTGTGTAGTGTTGTGTGTGGTGTGTGGGGTTTGTGTGTGTGAGTGTGGTTGTGGTGTATATGTTTTTGTGGTTGTTGTGTGTGTTGGTGCGTGGGGGTTGTTGTGTGTGTGTGTGTTGGTGTTTGTGCGTGGCTCGTGCTGTGTACTCCCCTATATTTTTCGTAGTTTTCAGATTATTAATTTGACTTCATTTTTGGAATTTTTCGCTGTAACATTGTTTTATTGACCTTTCCTTTTTTCATTCAATTTTTCATCACCAACAATTTTTTTTTACGGTGCCAGGGGAAAGCTTCCCCATACCAGCTGTCTTTAGGTAATTTGGCAACTACACTACACTAAACACTATTTCTTTTGTTTTTCTAAAAGCGCACTGTATTTTTTTGAAGTTTTTTATGAAGGGTTAAATGTTTTTTTCGGCTCTCACGCATTTTCGCTTTTTTTAGTCGAAGGCCAGAGGGAAAAAAACCCTTTTTTGTTTGGAGTTCACACAAAAGTACACAGTGACTTTTTTAACACAAAAACCCGGGGTCAATGACCACACTGTGATGTATGAGTCTGTTACTTAGAAAAAAAATATACATAAAGGCCACTTCTTTACTAGTAACCCCAAGAACAAATATCCCCTGTTATTCACGTAGCGCCGAGTACAGAGATACGTTTTTTTAAACACATAATACCAGAGATACCGTGATCAATTGCTGTACATTAAAAATGACCATTTTTTTAAAGGGGTGGAACCGGGTAACCCAGCGGAGGCCCGGTAGATGCCCAAAAGCTCCAAAGGGGTTAACATCTGACTAAGACCTGCGTCAGGAAACATTTGTCCTTTTCCTGATAAACCTCCCTAACCTAACCTTGTTCTTCACTCACTAAACATAGCACTCTTTTAACACTGTTAAATTGGTTTTTCACTACATAAACACCACACTCACTAACACTGTTATAATGTGTTTCTTCACTCACAAAACACTTACATCATTAACACTTTTTAAAATGGTTTTACTAGAACTATTATCGTTGGTTATAAATGACCATTTTTTTAAAAAGGGGGGGCCCGGGAAAAGCCAGGGGAAGCCTCGTCAGATGCCCAAAAGCCCAAAGGGGGGGTCAAAATCTGACAAGACCTCGTCAAAAAACCTTTGCCCCTTTTTTCCGAAAAACCCTTACCAAACCAACCCCTGTGTTTTTCACTCACATAAACACTCGCACTCATTAACACTGTTTAATGTTTTTTCACTACATAAACACCAGCATCTTTAAAACAGTTATAATGGTTTTTTCACTAAAATAAACCTCAGCATCTTTAACACTGTTATAATGTTTCTTCACTCACATAAAAAAAGACCATTAACACTGTTAAATGTGCTCTTCACTAACAAAACACTCGCATCAAAAACATTTTTAAAAAGTTTTTTTCAGTAACATAAACATCACCCCTCATTAACACTGTTAAAATGTGTTCTTCACTAACAAAAACATACACCATTAACACTGTTATAAGTGTTCTTCAGAAACATAACCCCTTTACCTCTATTCACCCCAGAAAATTGTTTTTTTAACTGATTTCCCTGTGCATTCACTTTCATTATTTACTTCCTTTTAAACAAAACAAAAAACTGACTTCCTGTGACATTCACATTCATTTTTTTACTTCTTTTTAAACAAAACAAATAACTGACTTCCTGTACATTCACATTATTTTTTATTCCCTTTTTACAAACAAATAATGTTCCTTGACTTTCACATTCATTATTTACTTCTCTTTTAAACAAACTTCCTGTGAATTCACATTCTTTATTTCTTCTCTCTTAACAAACAAAAAACGATTCCGTGACATTCACATTCATTATTTCTTCTCTCTTAACAAAACAAAAAACTAACTTCCTGTGACATCACATATTATTTCTTTCTTTAAAAAAACAAATAAGGTACAAATATACAAAATTTTTGTTTCCAAAGATTCTTATACTCGTGAAGAACTTTTTTGAACAACTTTCGCTCACTTTAATAGCAAACAACACTAGAGAAACAGAGATCACGCTTTTATACATGTAACACCATTTACTAAACCAACGTTATACATAGAAAACCCCATATATACATAAACCAAGTGTTATCATAGAAAACACCATATTACATAAACCAGCTTTTAAAACCTAGTAACCAATATACATAAACCAGTGTTATATAAAAACACATATTACATAAACCAAGTTTTATACATAGTAACACCAATATACATAAACCAAGCTTTTTTACATTTTAACACCTTTATACTAAACCAAGGTTTAAACCATATAACACCATATATACAAAAACCCAAGTTTTTTCTAGTAACACCAATATACATAAACCAAGCTTTATACTATAACACCATATAAACAAAAACCCCCAGTGAAAACATGTAACACCATATATACATAAACCAATGTTATAATAGTAACACCATATAACAAAAACCCAAGGTTAACAAAAAACACCATAAAAACATAAACCAACTGTATACATAGAAACACCAATATACAAAAACCCCAAGTGTTATACATATAACACCATATAACAAAAAACCAAGCTGTTATACATAAAACACCATTATACATAAACCAGGTTTACATGTAACACCTTTACATAAAACCAAGCTGTTATACATTTAACCCATAAACAAAACCAAGCTTTTTTAACTAGTAACACCATATATACAAAACCAACGTTATACATAAAATACCATAAAACATAAACCAAGCTGTTATAATAGTCCACCATTATAAAAAACCCAAGCTTTTATAAAAAGTAAACCAAAATAAAAACCAAGCGTTATCCATGTAACACCATTTACATAAACCAAGGGTTTACTGAAAACACCATATTACAAAAACCAACTGTTATAATGTAACCCCATATTAAAAAACCCAAGCTGTTATACATAAAAACCCCAATATCTAAACCAAGCTGTTATACATAGTAACACCAATAAAAAAAACCAACTGATAATATAACACCATAATACATAAACCAAGCTTTTATACAAGAAACACCATATATACATAAACCAAGCTGTTTCATATAACACCAAAACATAAACCAAGCTGTTATACTAGTAAACATATATACAAAACCAAGTGTTATACATAAACCCCATAAAACATAAACCAGCTGTTATACTATAACCCCCAAATATAATAAACCAATTTTTATAAAGTAACACCATATATACTTTAACCCCAAGTGTTAACTAGAACCCAAAATTACATAAACCAAGCTTATACTAGTAACAATTTACAAAAACCAAGCTGTTATACATATAACACCATATTCAAAAACCAAGCTTTTATAAATAGTAACACCAAATATACAAAAACCAAGCGTTATAATAGTAACCCATATAACAAAAAACCAAGCTGTTATACAAGTAACACCAATATACATAAACCAAGCTGTTTTAACATATAACACCAATATACAAAAACCCAAGCTGTTTCATATAACACCATATTACAAAAACCCAAAGCGTTAACATGAAAACACCTTTAATACATAAACCAAGCTGTTATACATAGTAAACCATAAACATAACCAAGTGTTATACATATAACACCAATATACATAAACCAACTGTTATACATGTAACACCAATATACATAAACCAAGCTGTTATACTAGTAACACCATAAAAATAAAAAACCCAAGCTGTTATAAATAGTAACACCATATATAAAAAAACCAAGTGTTATAATAGTAACCCCAATATAAAAACCAAGCTGTTAAATAGTAACAAAAATTTTACAAAAACCCAAGCGTTTTACAAGTAACACCAATTACAAAAACCAAGCTGTTATACATAGTAACCCCATATACATAAACCAATTTTATACAATAAACCATATATCAAAAACCAAGTGTTTACATGAAACACCAAATATACAAAAACCCAAAGCTGTTAACAAGTAACACCATATATACTAAACCAAGGTTTACATAGAAACACATATATACAAAAACCAAAGCTTTTATACATAGAAAAACACCATAATCTAAACCAAGCTGTTTACATAGTAACCCTATATAATAAACCAAGCTGTTATCATAGTAACACCATTATACATAAACCAAGCTTTATACATGTAACACCATATATACATAAACCAAGTTTTTATCCATTTAAACCATAATACAAAAAAACCGCTGTTAAAATAGTAAACCATATTACAAAACCAAGGTTTACATAGTAACACCATATATAAAAACCCCAAGCAGTTAACATAGTAACCCCATATAACAACACCCAAACTTTTAAAATGTTAACCAAGATACAAAAGGTCATAAAATTTTTTTTAACAGTTTAAAAACTATGGCATATAAATATAAGAAAATAATTTAAAAATAATTGGGCCTCCCATGGGGGTGTAACCGGACGGGAAGTTCTTCTTTCTGCTGGACTACGGTGGTCTACCCGGGTGTTTTATTACACAGCACGTTTCCCGTGTGTCCCTCTCTTAAAGTACATCTGCTATAATAAGGGGATATTCAAACTTTTTGTTGTAATTTCATAAGGTAATCCCCTGGTGAGGCACATTTGAAGATTTTAAGTTCCTTTTGAGGAAATGCTGGTTTGGGTTCACAGCTCTCAACGTCCCCCCAAAAGTACTATAATAACTTCCTTTTTTTTCGTCTGAACAACTTTTTTGTTGCTGAGTGAGTGTGTGGGGTAAAACATATTATTGCCATTTTAAAAAAGTGTTTAGGGGGGTGGTGATTTTGAGCTGATTTTTACATTGTTAAAGTGTGTTGAGTGTGTGTGAAGTGCAGAGTACACATCCACATTTTTTTAAAGAATACTGAGTGGGTGTGGGAGTGTAGAAACATTAACACACATTTGACACAGAGTGCAGTGACTGCCAAGTTTCTGAACAAAGATCAACATAGTCAAAAAAATTGTTTCCCTCAAAAACTGCCTGCAAACAATGTCTTTTCCTCCCTTTTTAAAAGACAAAAACTCACCTATTTTTTTTAAAAAATTAAACTTTTTAATTTAATATAGCAAAGGAAGTTTTTTTCTGTAATTATTGTAATTTCCAGTCCCACTGGAGTATAAAATGACATTATAAACCCTTTTTCTTCCTTGACTTGGTTAAAAAAAAAAAGAAGTTTAATGTTTGCTGGCCCTGTAAATACACTCGAAAAGTACACTAAATAACAAATTCTAACTTAAGCTAACATTTTAAAAGTTCCCCCTACAAGATCGTTTTTCTAATGAAAGTAGTTCAATGTTTTCAGGTTAGAAAATGTTTGTTGAACGACTGAACAATGTTAACTCCTAAAACAATAGGGTTCCCGTAATATTACCTAAAGTACCAAAAAATTAATACTGACGAATAACTGTGTGAAAGAACGTTTAAATGGGAAGAAAAAAACTTTATCAAGTTTAACTTTATCAGTCCAGAACTGTTATGTGTTTTTTCCATTATAACAATGTTGAGATGACACCACCCAGCACTTATTAACACTGTTATAACGTGTTCTTTCATCAATATACACTCTACTCATTTAAAAGTGTTATAAACGTGTTCTTCACTCACCACCAGTAAAAATTTTAAACCTTTTTAAACGGTTCTTCACTCAATACACACTCTAATCATTAACATGTTTTAAAAGTGTTCTTTACTCCTACAACCAGTAAAAACATTAACCTGTTATAAGTGTTTTTCACTCACATACACATCAGTAATCATTAAAACTGTTATAACGTTTCTCACTCCACCCCCAGCATCATTTTAAAAGTGTTAAAACGTGTTCTTCACTCCAATTTCATCAGTACTCATTAAAAAGTGTTATAACGTGTTCTTCCCACACACTCAGTAAACCCTTAACATGTTTAACGTGTTTCTTCACTCACTACCATCCGTAATCATTTAAAACTGTTATAACGTGTTCTTTACTCACAACACCCTCGTAATCATTAACATGTTATAACGTGTTCTTCACTCACATAAAACTCAGTAATCATTTAAAACTGTTATAAGTGTTTTCCTCACATACACACTCATAAACATTTCATGTTAAACTGTTCTTCACTCAATACACACTCAGTAATCATTAACACTGATATAAAGTGTTTTCACTCACACCTCAGCACTCATTAACAGTGTTTATAAGTTCTTTACTACATACAATCAGTAACCATTAAAAACCCGTTAAACGTGTTCTTCACTCACATACAACTAGCAACATTAACGTTATAACGTGTCTTCACTATATACACACTCAGCAACCTTAACACTGTTTTTTAAAAAGGTTCTTCACTCACATACAACCCACCATTTAAAATGTTTTAAAATGTTTTCACTAATACACACTCAGCAAAATTAACATGTTTTAACGTGTTCTTCACTCACATAACACTCAATAAAACATTAAACTGTTTAAGTTTCTTCACCCAACACACTCACAATCCCTTTAACAGTGTTAAAAGTGTTCTTCACTCCAACCACTAGTAATATTAACACTGTTATAACGGTTCTTCACCCATACCACTCACATCTTAACATGTTTTAATGTTCTTCACTCACATCACACTCAGTAATCATTTCACGTTATAACGTGTTTCACTCACTACACATCAGTAATCATTAAAACTTTTTAAGTGTTCTTCATCACAATGCACTCAGCACTCATTAAAATGTTAAAAGTGTTTTCACTCACACACTCAGCAATCATTTAAAAGTTTATAAAGGTTCTTCACTCACAACACACTCAGTAATCTTAACCCCGTTTTTTTAAAGTTTCTTCACTCACATACACCTCACAAACATTTAAAAGTGTTATAAAGGGGTTTTTCACCCATACACACCATAATCATTAACACTGTTATAAAGTGTTCTTTACTCACATACCACCAGTAATCATTAACACTGTTATAAAAGTTTTCTTCACTACACAACTCTAATCATTAACACTGAAACGTGTTCTTCCCACATACACATCATAATCATTAACATGTTATAAATGTTTTTTCCTCCAAGATCAGCCTCATTAACACTGTTTAACGTGTTTTTTCACTCCACACCGCAATCATTAACAGGTTTTTAAAGTGTTTTTTCACTCCCCATACACACTCAGTAATCATTAAAAACTGTTTTAACGTGTTTTCACCACAAAACACTCAGCAATATTAACAGTGTTATAAGTGTTCTTTATACATACAACTCGTAATCATTAACACTGTTATAAACGGTTCTTCACTCACAACCACTTGTAATCATTAACACGTTATAACGTGTTCTTCCTCACATCACACTCAGTAATCATTAACATGTTATAACCTGCTTTACTCACTTTCCATCAGTAACATTAACACTGTTATAAAGGTTTTCACTCACATATACACTCACATCATGAACACTGTTATAACGGTTTTTCACTCACATACACATCAAAACTTAACACTGTTAAAAGTGTTCTTCATCACATACACACTCGTAATCATTTAAAACTGTTTTAAACGTGTTCTTCCCCCTCACATACACACCGTAAACATTAACACTGTTTTAAAGTGTTTTTCACACAATACACACTCAGCACTCATTAACACTGTTTAACGGGTTTTTCACTCCTACACACCGTAATCATAACACTTTATAAGGTTCTTCACACACATCACACTCAGCACTCATTAACACTGTTTAAAGTGTTCTTCACAACGCACCCACACTCATTAAAATGTTTTAAGTGTTTTTCCCCACATACACACCAGCACTCATTAACCGTTAAAACGTGTTCTTCCTCACATACACACTCAGCAAACATTAATACTGTTTAAAAAGTTTCTTTACACACAATACACCACAAACATTAAAAACGTTTAACGTGTTCTTCACTACATACACACTCAGCACTCATTAAAACTGTTTTTAAGTGTTTTTACACTTAAAAACTCAGCAAACTTTAAAAATGGTAAAACGTTTCCCACCACAACACACTCAGCAAATCATTAAAACTGTTTAACGGTTCTTCACTCACATAACACTCAGTAATCATTAACATGTTATAAAAAGTTCTTTACTCACATTACACTCCCAATCTTAACCTGTTATAAAAGGTTCCTCATGAAATGCTTTAAAAACCTAGGAAATTTTTAAAATAGGGGCAGCCGAGATGGTTTTTCTTTTTAAGAAATTCGTTCAGAGAAAAAATCTTCATTCTGCCAAATTGATCTTGAACTAAGGAAAAGAATCCCCCTTTTTTTTCATAATCAAAGTTTATTACCTCTCATTCCCCAAATTTTTTTCCTAAAATTTATGGGGTTTTTGGTTCCTCCCGGTGCACTATGTGACGTACACAAGGCAAGGGCAGCTTTAAATTGGGAATGCAGCTTTTTAAACTCTTTGTTATGGGAAAATTTTTCCAGTTTTGTTGCATGTCATCTGAACTGGGAGGAAGCACTGCTAGCCCAGAGTCAAGTGATTAATCATCTTTTTAAAAACGATTTTGGTCATTCAATTTTGCCGCCATCTAAAATTTCATATGAATAAAATACGTTGGGGCATCAAAGATCACACCACCAACACTCCTTTTACCCCATGGAAAAACCCCAGGAGCTGAGAGTCTTAAAAATAATTCTGTCTTTGTAAAAGATGTTTACAGTTAGGTTTAAATTATATTTATCTGCAAAAAGTACACCTATGATTAGTTTGAAACTAAAATTCCTTGTTTATGATTTTGTCATCTTGCTGGGTGCACTGCCGCGAAAACACAACGGTACTACCATCAAAGGAAATGCTGGGTTTTGTAACCCAAAGAATTAACAATTGTTGCACTTTCAACACAAAAACATTTTTTTTTGGCGTTTTTTATTTATATTTGTGCTTAAAAAGTCCCCTGAGAACAAACTAATGTCATCCCTACATTCCAGGGATTTTAAAACGCCCACGGATACGTGGTGCATCTTGCCCCTTTTCTATACACGCTTCGCTTGACGAAATTAAAAACTGAAAATTTTCTCGATTATGTTTATGCTTTTACATTTTTTACTTGTGTGTGTGTGTGTGTGTGTGTGTTGTGTGTGTGTGTGTTGTGTGTGTGTTGGGGTGTGCGTTGTGTGTGTGTGTGTGTGTGTGTGTGGTTGTGTGTGTGTGTGGTGGTGGGTTTTTTTGTGTGTGTGTGTGTGTGTGGTTGTGTGTGTGATTGTGTGTTGTGTGTGTGTGGTGTGTGATTTTTTTTATTTCCCTTTATCCCTCATTTAAAAATTTAAAAATCTTTTCATAGCAACACAGAAACCTCAAAAACAAAATAAGAAATTCAATAAAAATAACATAAATTTCCTTTTATTAAAACTACTCCTAACAACTTAAACCTTCAATTTTAAGACCTCTAACTTTTTTATTCTTTTTTCTTGCTTCTCCAAGCGTCTTTCTTTGTCTCTCCTTCAACAGCTTGTATACTTTATTCTCTTGATCAAAAAAACATTGCTGTTAACATTTATTGTGTTCAAGGGTTTCTTTCCCTTTTTTGAGAATTTCCTGCTCAGGATTTTTCATTTTCCATTTTCTTCTACTTTTTAATTTCCTCTGAAGCAATCGTTTGTTTTCCCTGTGATTAGTTGTGACTAATACTCTTCACAATGAATTCCGGTGAAATAATCAAAAAGGTGAATAATCAAACAGGTGGAGGGGGGATTCGAACCCCCGTTCTTTTTTGGGGTCGGGTGCTTTTACCAACTCGGTTTTTTTGGGACTTTGGAATACTATTTTAACTGATATTTATTCACAATATTTTGTCAGAGTCCAAGTTAAATCAATGAGTGCAAAGATTGTCAGGAAAACGATGATAAATGTAGGACAAATTTTGAAAAACTGACTTTGCAGTGTAGTGGTGTGGAAGTTTTGTAGGATGGTATGAAGTAAAAAACCTAGCCAACTAACCTAACTTAACCAAAAAACCTAAAACCCAACCCAGCCCAACCAACCAAATTAAACCCTTTAACTAACCCAACCTAAACCCAAACCCAACCAACCCAACCTAACTTAAACCTAAAAACCTAAACCCAACCTAACTTTCCCCAGCCCCCCTAACAAACTTAACCCAACTAACCTAAAACCTTAAACCCAACCTAACCTAACCCAACCTAAACCAACCTAACTCGTCCCCCATCCTCCACGCCCCCCTCACCACCACTCAACACTCCCCCCATCACCCCTCCCCCACTCCCCCCACCCCCCCAACAATTTCCCCCCACCCCTCCACACTCGTCCGCAACCCCCCCACACTCCACAACCCCCCACCACCCCCACCACCCCTCCCCAGTCCTCCACACTCCTCCACCACCCTTCCCAATCCCCCCCACCCACACTTCTCCCCCCCCGCTTCACATTTTCCACCATCCCCACACTACAAACCCAACCCCCTCCACAGTCCTTCACCCCCCCCCACCTCCCACACTCCTCCACAACCCCTTCACACTCCCCAAAACCCCCTTTCACATCCTCCACCCCCCCTCTTTTTCTACACCCTCCACCACCCCTCCACACTCCTCTTTCCCTCCCTCCACCTCCTTTACCTCCCTCCACACTCCTTCACCCCCCCTCCCACTTATCCACCACCTCCCACCTCCCCACAACCTCCTGACTCAACACCACCGTTACACCCTCCCCTCCCCCCCTCTCTTCCACCACCCTCCACATTTCAAAACCCCCCCCCCACTCTCCCCCCACCCCTCCCCACTCCCCACCACTCTTCCACACTCTTTTTCCACGCTCCAAAATCCCCACCACCCCTTCAACTCCTTGACCACAACTCCCACTCCACCTCCCCCAACATCTTCCCCCACCCCTTTAAAACTTTCCCACCCTCCACCTTCCCCCCCCACTTCCCTCCATTTTTTAACACTCCCTTTACCTATCCTCCCCCACTCCTCCACACCCCCCCCATTTTTACACCTCCTTTTTTTACATCCTCCACCACAACTATACCTCCTCCCCATTCACACCCTCAATACCAATTCCCACTCTTCCAAAACCCTCCCCCCACTCCTCCACCCCCCCTCCCCACTCCCTTTACCTCCTGTTCACACTCCTCCCCCCCCAAAGCACATCACCCCAAACCCCCCACACTCCTCCAATACCCTCCACCTCCGCACTACCCCCCAACACTCCACCACCCCCCAATATCTCCCCCCCTTCAAAAAATCCTTTACTAACCCCTCCCCCCCCCTCTCCACCCCCCCTACACATCGTCCACCACCCCCCCACACTCCCCACCACCCCTCCCCACTCCTCCACACCTCCACACTCCCTTTACCACCCCCCCCACTATCCACCACACCTTAACCTCTCCCCCCTTTCCGCCCCCCATTCTCCCAACCCCCACACACCTCCACCCCCCTCCACCCCTCCACCCCCCCTCCCACTCCTCACCCCCTACACACTCCTTCACCACCCCTCCCACTATTCCACCACACCTTAAATCCCCCCACACCGCTCCCACTTCCCCAACCCCTCCACACTCTCCACCCCCTCCACATCCTCCCCAACCCTTCACACTCCCACCACCCCCACATCCTCCCCACCTTCCCGCGCCTCAGCCACCTCTTTTCTCCTCCACTATCCCCTCCACACTCCTCCATTACAAGTTCACTTCACCACAACCCCCCGAACTTCTCCACCACCTGTCCCATCCTCCACCCCCCACCATTCCCCCATTCCCCCACAATCCCCTCCCACTCAACCATTTCAAGACCCTCTCCCTCCACCACCCTCCCACTTCCTCCAACCCCCCAAATCCTCCACCACCCCCCACCACCCCTCCCCACTCCCCACCACCATCCACCTCCTCCACAACCGTCCCACTCCTCCCCCCCCCTCCACACTCTCCACCACCCTTCCACACTCTTCCCAAACCCCCCCACACGCCCCCACCCCCTCGGGACCCCTCCAATACCCCTTCACCTCCCCACACTCCCCACCCCCCTTCCCACTCCCTCCATCGTCCACACCCTCCACCATCCTTCCCCACTTTCCCACCTCTCCTAACTTCTGCACCACCCCCCCACACTTTCCACCACCCCCCCACATCCCCACATCCACCACCCTTCCACACTCCTCACCTCCCAAGCCCCCCTCCACCTCCCCCGCACATCCTCCAAAAACCTCTACCCCCTCCCCCACCCCTCCACACTCCCCCACTACCTTTCCACACTCCTCAACCTTCCCGCCCCACTCCTCCCCACCCTCCAACTCCTTCACCATTCTTCCACACTCCTCCCCACCCCCCACACTCCTCCACAACCCCTCCACACTCCAGACACTCCCCACCACCCTTCCACCTCCTTCTCCATCGCTCCACACTCCCCACATCCCATCACACTTCAAGGTACCCCCCCTCCACCCCCCCCTCCCCTACCCCCCCACACTCTTCCAAACCCCTCCTTGCTTCTTTTCCCCACCCCCACCACCCTCCACACTTATCCACCCCTTCCACATTTCCTCCAACCCCAACCCCCCATCCTCAACTTCCCCTCAATTCTCCTCTGCTATCCCTTTCACACCCTCTACTATCCCTCCCCACTCCTTGCTATCCTCTCCCTCTTCTACTATTCGTCAAGCTCCTCCCAAACGCCACCCCCCTCCTCCCAAAATCCAAACACACCCTCCTCAATCCTCCACAATCCTCCATTTTCTTTTCATCCTTCACCCCCCCCTCAACACCCCCCACCACCCTCCACACTAATCCCCAACCTGCCCAACCCTCCACCACCCCCCCGCACTCGTTTACTACTATCCCCCACTCCCACCCCACTCCCCCTATTCAAAACTCCCCCCCAAATCCTCCCCAACCTCCACACCCTCCAAATATATCCCAAACCACTTTAAATCCTCCAAAAAATTCAATTTTCTCCCCCCCTCCCCCCCTCCACCACCCCTCCACACCCTCCCACAATCCCCTCACCACCCCTCCACACTCGTCCACCCCCCCTGCACACTCTTCCACCCCTCCACCACCCCAAAACTCCCCCACACCCTATCCCCACACTTTCCCTTCACCACCCTCCCCCCCCTCCATCACCCTCCACACTCCCCACCAACCCCCACACTTCTCCCCCACCCCTCCCCCACTCCTCTACCCCAAACACCTCCCCACCTCCCCCCCACACTCCTCCCAAAAAAACCAAAAACCCTCCCCCCCCAAACCCCCCACACTCCCCACTACCTTTCCACACTCCTCAACCTTCCCGCCCCACCCTCCACCCCCCCACACTCCCTTTAAACCCTTCCCCCTCCTCCTCCACCCTCCACACTCCTCCCCAAAACCCCCCACATCCAGACCTCCCCCACAACCCCCCCCACTCCTAAAACTCCTCCCCCAACCTCACACTCCCTTTTCCATCGTCCACACTCCCTTTACATCCCCATCACACTTCAAGGCTCCCCTCCAACCCCCACTACCCCTCCACACTTTCCCTAAAACCCCCCCGCTTCTCCCCACTCCTCCACCCCAACCTCCCCAAATTATCCACCAACCTTCCCCCTTTTCCCCCAACACCCCCACCTCCTCAACATCCCCAAATTTTCCTCTACTATCCCCTTTCACATCCTCTACTATACCCTCCACACTCCTTTCATCCTTCCATCTTTCCACTACTCGTCAAGAATCCTCCCCTATCGCCACCTCCCCCCTCCAATATCCAAACATCACCCTCCCAAACCCTCCCCCAATCTCCCTTTTCTTTTCACTCCCCCCCCTCCTCAACAACCCTTCCCCCACCCTCCACACTAATCCCAACCCCCACCTTCCACCACCCCCGCCCGTTCACTTCTACCCACACTCCTCAAACACCCCTCCACCCCATTCAACACCCCCACACTCCTCACCACACCCCCACACTCCCCCAAACCATCCACTCTCCACCATCCCCTCACTCCCCCCCACCCATTTCCCCTTTCTCCCCAACCCCCCCACAACCCCCCACCCACCCCTCCACACTCCTCCACACTCCCCCCACCCCCCCCTTCCCCCTCCACCCCCTGCACACTCCCACCTCCTCCCCCCACTCCTCAAAAAACCCTAACCTATCTCCACACCCCTTCACCACCCCCCCCCACTCCTCCACACCCCCCCACACTCCTCCACCAACCCTCCCACTTCTCCACCCCCTCCCACTTTTCTGCCACCCCACACACTCCTCCCCCATCCCCCACTTTTCCCCATCCTTACCACCCTCCACACTTCTCCCCCCCCCCTCCACATCCTCCCCCCCCCCCACACCCTGCACATCTTGTCCCACCCCCCACCACCGCTGCACACCATTCACTACCCTCCACACTCCTCCCTGCCCCTCCCACCTCTTCCTCACTCCAACCCCCTCCACCGTCCCCTTTTTATTCCTCGACCAACCCCAAAATCCCCAATACCCCCCCACGCTCTTTTCCCCACCCCCAATGCTTCTCCACACTCCCCTACCACCCCTCCCCACCCCCCTCCCTTCTTTCCCATCCTTCACCCCACCCCCAACACTCCTCCACAACCAATTCACATTATCCACCTCCTTTCCACACTCCTCCACGACAACTCCTCACTCCTCCACCATTCACACTCCTCAACCACACCTCCACACTCCTACACCACCCATCCACACTCTTCCAACACTTCTCCACAATCCTGCACCACCCTTCCACACTCCTTCACTACCCCTCCACACACCACCACTCCTCCACATTTCTCCACCCCCTCAACACTCCTTCACTACCCCTCCACACTCGTACACACCCCCTCCACACTCCACCACCCCTCTACTATCCTCCACTATCTCCTCCTCACTCCTCCATCACAAGTTCACTCTCATCCACAAACTCTCCACACTCCTCCACCACCCCTGCACACTCATCCACCAGCCCTCCACACTCCTCCACCACATGTCCACTCTCCTCCACCACCCCTGCACACTCATCCACCTCCCCTCCATGCTTCTTCACAATCCTCCACCATCATTGTTCGCATCGCTGTTGGGCCGTGCGGACGCACTGTGCAGTAGCTCCCACTACACCTGGTTTCTGCGCAGTTTTCACTGTTCAGACATGGCGGAGTACACCGGCAGGAGGATTAATACAGTTTGCATTGAGCTGTTGAGGGGTTCTCTGAGCCCTGCTACGATGAACGTCGTTCTACCTGCAATTATTAGGGATTTATATGGTATCCCTAATGAGGAACTGTATGGTGTGGCCCTTAATGGGATGAAACGAGTATTTGTGAAGTTCCCTGAGGACTAGTTACAGGTGTGGTGGAGGAGTCCGGAACGGCGAATGTGTCTAAACTCGAGATGGATGTGTGCTTGAGGCGTATCCATTCTACAGTGGGTCGAGTGGGAAGTCCCCTTCGGGAAACTCATTTTGGGTTACGGAAGTTTTCGCAAGAGGGAGTCTTTCATGAACCGAGGGGGGGGTATGGGGGGATGGCCCAATGTGGGCCCCCGGAAGGGTCATACCATAAAGATGATTTTAAAAAAGACGTATCCTTGAAAGTAATGTTCCCCCCCCGGGCCCCAGAAATAGGTATGGTCGATGTGGGGCAAGGGAACGTGTCGTCTTTGGGGGCTCTTTTGCCAATGGGGGCACAGTGCCACGTAGAGTTCCCCCCGGGGGTGTCAGTCCGGTGGGGAGCCCCAAAAAGGCAGTGTGGTGGGGCGGCGAAGAATGGGACCTTTTTGGGAGTGAGGGGTGGGGGGGGTGAAAAGAGGGGGACTTTGTGCCCAACCCCCGGTGGGGGGAGGGGGTCCCTTTTAACATCAGGTGGTGGAGGAATGGTGGAGAGAACGGAGGTGTCCCTTGGGGTCAGTGCTCCCGGGAAATTTTTAGGGGGGCCTTGGTAGGAGAGGAATAATGGAGGTCGGAAAAAACGCAATTGCAAGGCCTGAGGAGAAGTCGGGAAATGTAGGGGGAAACTGGAAAAGGATACACTTTTAGTGGCGAGGGCCCCGGGAGGTGCCCGAGGGAAAAGGTGGCTTTGGGAGGGAGCTTAGGAAGAGACCGCGGGGGTTACGAATTAGATGATGTTTTTTAAAAACCCCCGGGGGAAAGACCCGGTAAGAAAGGTTTTGGGCAGGTGGTCCGCAATTTCCCCTAAGGGGGGGGAGTAAAAGGGAAAAAACGGGGGGGGGACAAGGGGGGGGAGGAATTCAAATTTTTAAAAAAGTAAAAAGGAAAGTGAAGAGTTTAAAGGGAAGTGTGACAAGCCACACGGAAGGGGGAAGCCGCCTCTCCTGACATTCGGGGTGTAAAGATAAATGCTAATGGCTTAAAAAACTGAGGGAAAGGGGGTGGTTTGGGGTGGGGCCTGAAAAGGGACGAGTTTAGTTTGGGTTTCCCACGGAGAAACATAACAGGTATGAGTTGAGATTGAGGGGATATAATTTTTTTGTGAGATGCAACGCTTTTAAAGGGCGGAGTGGTGTTTTAGTAAAGGGACCAGTCCTTGCGAGTCTGGGGGGGGAGGGGGGGGTGGGGGGGGGGTTTTTTTTGGGTGGATGGGTGGGGGGGGAGAGTGGTATGTTTTTTGGGTTTATATGCTTGCGATTGGTAACGTAAGGATAAAATCAGATTTTGTTCGTGACGTTTTGTTATATCATCTCAGGGTTTACCTGCCATAGCGATAATTGGAGGGGGATTGGAATTGTGTGATTAGGCATGTAGCGTAGTTCCTAGGGGGGCGGGGTGTGTGTTGGGTGTTTTAAGGGATGCATTGTGCGATGTCGGGGTGGTAGTGTGGTTGGCAGGGGGGGTATCAGGTTGAGTATACCTATGTACAGGGGAGTTATGAGGCAAGGTTGGATAGGATTTATGTGGGCAGGGGATAGGTGTGGAGAGAGTTAGAACAGTAGACGTGGGTTTTTTAGACCACCCGAGCAGTGTTGGCTGATCTTAGGGTGGATTTGGTATTCCGAGAATATATCAGGGCTATTGGAAATTAAAAAGTGAGGCTTTTACAGGAGGAGGGTCAAGGTCCCGGTCTTTTCAGTCATGGTGGAAAGGCTTTTGGGAGGCTAGGGATGAGGAGGTGGATTTGTTAGATTGGGGGGAGTTGCAGGCAAAGGTGAAAATTGTAGAATTTTTTAGGAAGAGGGGCAGGGAAAGGGCACGCTGGATTTGGATTGCAGAATTATTTAGAGGGTCAGTTGAAGATTGTTAGGGGGGGAGTAGGGAGGGAGGGGGAGAGTATGGGGGAACTTAGAGTCGTTTTGTAGAGAAAGCAAATGAACGTTTGATGCACTCAGGTCAGGGCAGGAGGAGGGAGGTACAAAGGTGATAAGCCAACGGAAGTTTTCAGAAAATTCAAGGACAGACCCGTTGAGAATCCGTGGCGCTATTGTTGTGGAGGGTGGGAGGTTATGTGAGGGAAGGGTCTCACTGAACGATTTCTATCAGTAGGTATGCTGATGATTGGTTACGGAGAATGGAAGAGAAGGAGGGTAGGTGGGATAGAAACATTATAGAGGATTAGGGGTACGCAGGGTATGGGGCAGAGGATTAGGGAGTTGGAGGGGGCAATTTGGGGGAGGAGGTGGGGAATTTGGGGAATGGGTTGAGTCAGGGAAGGGCCCGGGAATAGAAAGGGTTACCTAAAGATTTTTACAAAGCGAAATTGGAGGTTGAGGGAGTGCCTTGTGGAGGTTTGAATTTTTATGTTAAAGGGGCCCGGGGGGGGAAAG